>CM066037.1:416595628-416851885 GCA_033557465.1 Ichthyophis bannanicus
CAACAAAACCCGTTGATGATTCCAGCACTCTCACGATTTAGATTGGAGCTAACTAGGCATGCCACTTTTAGCTTTCTGGCTCCTACTTTTAGCTTTCTGGCTCCTACTTTATTGAATAGTCTCCTGTTAAATCTTCACTTAGAAAGCTCTACAAAAATTTTGAAAAAGGAATTACTGAATGGCTTTTCAAAAAAACCCTTTTACCTTGAATGGTCTGGTCAGGACTACTAAGTGTCTAATCCTCTTGTATATCTTTATAATTTTTTGCATGCTGGTTAATATTGTTGCCCCATACTCCCCCCTTTGTTGTTTCTTATTTTATTTTATGATTTTTTAATATTGTTTTATTTTTATTATTTTACTGATAATTACTCTGGATTCTGTAATCTGCTCCGAGGGTCTCTGGCTAAAGAGCGGTATATCAAATAATTACAATTAATTTAAAAAATACATTTGAATAATACACATCCGGGGCTAGCACTATGATTAGGCAAACTAAGCAGCTGTCTGGAGTGCCAGCCTTCTGGGAGGTGCCCATTGCCGTTGCTGCCA
This sequence comes from Ichthyophis bannanicus, assembly GCA_033557465.1. NCBI lineage: Eukaryota > Metazoa > Chordata > Amphibia > Gymnophiona > Ichthyophiidae > Ichthyophis > Ichthyophis bannanicus. Next base: position 416,596,181 of record CM066037.1, read on the forward strand.
CCCCTCTCCGGTGCCAGCAGTGGCGACAGTGGCAAAGGAATCATGACGCAGCACTTATCAAAGGCTCAGACGCTGCATTGCGGTTCCTGGCTGCTATTATCAGCTGCTTCCATTCCCCTTCAATGCAGATGCCGGCAATAGGGTCGGAAAGGAAGGTTGGCAGGATAGAGGGGCCCGCCAAGGGCACCTTCAATTCTTGCACCAGTCCTGTACACATCCATCACCTTAGGTTCCACTGTATGTAAAGCCTGAGTGGTCCCTACAGCCCACCAAGCTGATGCCTGAGAGACTGGTTTAATCTCTGGGGCAGTTCATTGTTAACAGGGACTAGGTCCTCTGAAACCACTCTTATTTTAGTAAGGGGCTAAATTTGGGACGTCCTTACATATACAATGTATTTTTTAAAAAGACACAAAAAAAAGCTCTAATGAAATAAGTTATCTTTGAAAATTCTGTCCCATTATTTTTCTGCCTATGAATCACAAATCTGAAATCATAATGTGATTCTAAGACATTATTGCAATCTTAAACCCAGTCTCTAATCTGTTGCACATTTAAGGGGGTCATTTACAAACAGCACTCACTAACACTGTTTTATGCAATGGGCCCTGCGGCAAATAACACATTAATCAGCATATTTACCAGAGTGCTGTGACTAGCATGGGGCAAACACACAGTGCACAAATTTACAATAGCAGGGGCATAGAGGCTGCAGTAGTTGTAAGGGGGGGCAGCTGTGGTAGGAAGTAAGGCCATACTAGGCGGGTCACTAGCATGGTAGGAAACACGCAAGCCAGAGTGCACGTTCCTTGTGAGCAAAGCACATCAATAGTGCGGTAGTAGAGAATGTGTGACCAGAGCGCATGTGCACTTTGAAGGTGCATGCTATGGGATATGTTTACTAATCGGCGGTAGCGGCTTCCATGTGATATCGGAGTTGCAGCTCTGATATCGCACGGAAGCCGCTACAGCCGATTAGTAAACATACCCCTATGAGTGCCTGTTATTGCGTGCTACCTATACAATGTTATGGACGGCAGTAAGCTACCAAACCCCTGCAGAGATATCAGATAGCAATACCTGTACCCCTACCCCACTAACAGAGCACATAGTAAATGGCCAGTGAAGGACAGAGGGGGCTGACCTGGGAAATGGCACAACCTGCAACAAAGTACAGTCTACTCAACATTCTACTGAGATAGCTCTTGCCGAAGTCTCCAATGACTTATTCCTCGCCAAATCCAAGGGTCTTTACGCGATCCTCATCCTTCTTTACCTTTCTGCTGCTTTTGACACTGTTGATCATCATCTTCTCCTCGATACCCTGTCCTCGCTTGGATTTAGGGGTTCTGTCCTATCCTAGTTTTCTTCCCATCTCTCCCACCGCACTTTTAGTGTATGTTCTGGTTGATCATCCTCTACTGCTATCGCGCGTTCAGTTGGTGTACCCCAGGGCTCTGTCTTGGGACCTCTCCTTTTCTCCCTCTACACCCAGTCCCTTAGTGCACTCATCTCCTCCCATGTTTTTCAGTACCGTCTCTACGCTGATGACTCTCATATCTACCTCTCTGCATCTGAAATCTCTCCGGAAATCCAGGCCCAGATCTCTGCCTGCTTATCTGACATTAGTGCCTGGATGTCTCACCACCATCTGAAATTGAACATGGCCAAAACTGAGCTCCTTATCTTTCCCACTAAGCCCCCTCTCCACTTCCTCCCTTTTCTATATTTGTGGATAACATTATATTCCTCTGTTTCCTTGGCTTGCAACCTTGAGGTTATCTTTGACTCCTCCCTCTCCTTCACACACATCCAACACCTGCCACTTCTTTTTCTATCCCCAAGCAAAAATAGAGTAATATGTAAAAATTGTGTAACTAGCTGACGTGTCTGTAATAATGTCGGAAGTATAGCCTTGAGGTTTTTAAATCGCCTCTTGAAGCTAACCTTCCATTTTACTCAAATTTTATTATTGACTTCTTTTTCTATAGCACTGGCAAAATGTGTCCCTTCCTTTCTGAACAGACTACTAAGATCCTTATCCATTCTCCAGTCACCTCCCATCTTGACTATTGCAACCTCCTCTTTGTTGGCCTTCCTCTGAATCATCTCTCCCCACTTCAGTCTGTTCAAAACTCAGCTGTATAGCTAAACCTCTGTCAGTGTCACTATGCTCATGTCGCCCCTCTTCTCAAGTCACTTAATTGGCTCCCTATCCATTTCTGCATCCAATTCAAACTTCTACAACTGCTCCTCACGATGTTTCCTCTCTTATCTCTCCTTACACCCCTCCTCGGGAACTCTGCTTTTCTGGAATCGGTGCACTGTCACTGCACACCCGGGCAGACCATCCTAGGCAGCCACCTAGCTTGCCTAGTGGACGGGCCGTCCCTCCCCTAAGTGAATCATAAAACACATTCCAATGATATCCTGAAGAGGAAAGGTAGGTGGAATGGAACGTTGATGTGTGATCAGAAGGTGATGGTCAATAGAACTGTATGGCTCTGAAGTAGAGCATTCAAAGCTAAACAATAGATTCTGATAGACAGGGGGGCATAAGATGTGCCTAGGGTGCCAACATCTTGACCCAACTCAGGGGCCGGCCCTGGTATCATAATATTCAGTATTGGCACACTTATGGAGGAAATACACGGATTTATAGAAAGGATTTTCAAATCCTTAGAGGGTAATTTGATAAGTGATTTAAACATGCAGAACAACATTTTACACATTCAAATAAGCACTTATAACACTTCCTGTGGGTAAACGTGTATAAAAATAGGTGGTTGGATCACATAGCAGGTGACTTGGTGCTTGGTGCTTACCAATGGTGAAAGTGTTTCTGATGTTATAGTGGGAGATCATTTGGCATCCAGTGATCACCAGATAGTGTGGTTAAGTATTAGGACTAGGGTTGTTAGAATCCATTCAAAAGCGAGGGTCTTAGACTTTAGGAAAACTAACTTTGCCAAGATGGGCCAATACCTCAGGGAGTTTTGTTAGCGGGATGGGAATAGCTGGGGGATGTAGAAAAACAGTGGGCAAAACTGAAAGGGGATATTTTAAGGGCAACAAGTTGATCTCCCTGTTTATTGTAAATACAACTCAAAGTTCCTTGTGTTGTATAGTTGATGTTAAATGTAAACCGCTCTGATCTAAAATAGAGCGGTATAGAAGAACTGTTAAATAAATAAATAAAATAAACAAACCTTTTTGTTAAAATGGTAAATAAAGGTAAAAGGAAAAGGAGACCACTATGGTTTTCGAAAGAAGTAGCTGAAAAGGTGAAGAAAAAGAGGGAGGTCTTCATGAAATACAAGAGATCACAGAGAGAAAGACAGGCATCTATATTTAGAAAAACTAGGAGAAGCTAGCAGGAAAGTAGTCAGGAAAGCAAAGATTCAAAAAGAGAAGGAAATAGCCAATGCAATAAAATGGGGGGGGGGGGGGTAAGACATTTTTCAGATATGTTAGTGACAAGGGGAAGGGCAAAAGTGGTATTGTCAGAATCAAGGATGAAGGGGAGGAATATGTAGAAGCTGATGAGGATAAAGTGGAATTGCTTAACAAATATTTCTGTTCTGTGTTCACAGATGAAGAACCAGGAGCAGGACCTCAGAAAACACCCACAAACAGGAACAGAAGCGAGAGGCATCTTGAACAGTTTTCAGAAGACTGTGTTTGTGAGCAACTACTAAACTTAAAGTAAACAAAGCGATGGGACTGGATGGGATACACCCTAGAATATTGAGAGAATGTTCTAGCAGCTCTACTGACTGACCTTTTCAGTGCCTCGTTGGAGTTGGGAGTGGTGCCAAAGGACTGGAGAGAGGCTCATGTGGTCCCTTTACACAAAAGCGGAAGTAAGAATGTGGTTGAAAACTACAGGCCGGTTAGTTTGATTTCAGTGGTGAGTAAATGATTGGATACGCTGCTGAAAGAGAAATAGTGAGGTTTCTGGAGTCCAATTGATTAGAGGATCTGAGGCAGCATGGATTCACCAGAAGCAGGTCTTGTCAGACAAATCTGATTGATTTCTTTGACTGGGTTACCAGGGAGTTGGACCAAGGGAGAGACCTAGATGTGGTATATTTAGATTTTAGTAAAGCCTTTGACACCGTTCCTCACAGGCGACTTATAAACAAACTAAGCACCCTAGGGATGGACCCTAAAGCTACTGCTTGGGTTGGAAATTTGTTGAGTGGAGGCAACAAAGGGTACAGGTAAATGGAGCTTACTCTGAGGAGAAGGAGGTTACAGTGGTGTGCCCCAGGGATCTGTCCTTGGTTTGATTCTTTTTAACATCTTTATTAGTGATATAGCGGAAGGGTTGTCTGGTAAGGTTTGCTTCTTTGCAGATGATACCAGAATCTGCAATAGAGTAGACACCCAGGAAGGTGTAGATAACATAAGGAGGGATCTAGCTAAGCTTGAAGAATGGTCTAGAATTTGGCAGCTGAGATTTAATGTTAAAAATGCAAGGTCATGCATTTGGGCTGCAGCAATCCAAGGGAGCGATATGGTATAGGGGGTGAAGTATTTTTGTCCACTAAAGAAGAACGGGACCTAGGAGTGATTGTGTCTGATGATCTTAAAGTAGCTAAACAGGTAGAAAAAGTGACAGCAAAAGCTAGAAGGATGCTTGGGTGCACAGGGAGAGGAATGGCCAGCAGAAGAAAGGAGGTGATAGTGCCTCTGTATAAGTCTTTGATGCAACCTCATTTGGAGTATTGTGTGCAATTCTGGAGACCGCACCTTCAAAAGGATATAAACAGGATGGAGTCAGTACAGAGGGTGTCTACTAAAATGGTTAGTGGTCTTCATTATAAAGTATATGAGGACAGACTTAACGATCTTAATATGTACACCTTAGAGGAAAGACAGAATAGAGGTGATATGATTGAGACGTTTAAATACCTTCATGGCATAAATGCACAGGGGGAGAGCCTCTTTTGATTGAAAGCAAGCTTTGCTACGAGGGGACATGGGATGAGTGTGAAAGAGGATAGATTCAGGAGTGAAATGCGGAAATATTTCTTTACGGAAAGAGTAGTGGATCTGTGGAATAGTCTCCCAGTGGAGGTGGTAGAGATGAGGACAGTATCTGAATTCAAAGAAGCAAGGGACAAACACAGAGGATCTCTAAAGGAAACAAGGGGACTGTTGTATTGGTTGATATGGAAGGACAGACTAGTAGACCATGTGGTCTTTTTCTGTCATGTTTTTATGTTTCTATGTTTCTAAGAGGCCAGGTAGATGCCTACTGTGAACCTATTTCATGAAGAAACATAAAAAACTATGCATCTGTATAAAATTATCTAACAAAAACTTCAGAAATCGCAGCTAAAATTTAGTTGCGGATATTTGCACCTGCTCAGGAACAGGTGTAAATGTTCACACGTATCTTATAAAGTAAACTTAGCAATCATGACTCCACCCATAACCCATTGCTCATCATGCCTACACTCTGTGGCATTCCTAGCCCCGTTTTCCACTCGGGGTGGGGCTCCCCCTTGTGAACAGCACCCCCTCCCCACATTGATCCGCTCTCACCCAACTCCACACTTTGGAGGCAGTGTGGCAAACATACCTGTAAAATGGGTGGCTTGCCGTGCTGTCTCTAATCTAGGCCAGCTCTTCTCTTCTGGCTGAACTCTCGCAATTGCAAGACTTCACCCAGGAGAGAAGAGCCAGCCTAGATTGAAGACAGCACGGCAAGCCACTCATTTTGCAAGTAAGTTTGCCACTTTGCCTCCAAAGTGCACCCCCTCCCAGCTGACCCCGCTGTTTGTACACCACTGCCGACACCCAAGTCAAGTAAAAGAATGTGCATTCTTATCATCATACATACTTTTATACAGGGAGCAATTTTATAAGCGCCATTTTACATGCATATATTTGAATTATATGCGCAAAAAGACCTTTATAAAACTACTCCCCAAGTGCCTACTTTTATGCAATATACATGTAGGTGTTCCCAGGAGCAGAGAACGGGCAGAGCAGAGGCAGGATTGGCACTAGTTCTGACCAGTGCACATATACACAAAGTTACTTCTACCTCAGAGCAGGTATGACTTTGTGGGTGAGCTTCCAGGTTGGGCTAGTTTAGAAAACTCATATGGACATATGTTGCCTTTATAAAAGAGGTACAACATATGCGCCTATGTGTTTTGACAGCCTATACACCCGTTCATAAAATCAGCTTCACGGACTTTCTGAATACCAAGTAGCTACTGAATAATCTCTTGATCACAACAATCTCCTCCATCACTAACTTCTGATTCTGCTCTTTCAACTATGCTGTACTCTTTCTCTTGAATAGACTTACTGAACTGGTGCATCTTCATCATTCCTCTATTATAAATACATCCTCCTAGAAGTTTTTGCTTGTCGTGTACTTTTGTCTTGACTGGATGGTAAGCTCTGGGAAGAAGAGTATTCTCTCTTACATGTATCTTTAAAACAATGTTTGTACTATTGAGTCAATGCGACTCCTGGGTTTTCTTGACACGGAAGTTGATTGCCAGGCCTTTCTTCCGAGGCAATGGAGAGTAAAGTGACTTATCCATAATGTGCCAATGGGAATCGAATCCTAGTCTCTTGGTTACCAGGCCACTCCTCCACTTCAAATGATGTAGCGCTTTAGCAGTGATCAGCAGCAGTAGTAGTAATAGTAATATAGATTCACTACACAGCGACATTTCCCATGCAGATGGCAGAACTGTATGTGACAAGTTTCAAGACTTCCACCACAGATCACTAATATACATCAGAATTTATTACATTTTATGAAATTCGCCCTAATCCATGACTACTTCAGCTCCCATAATGGTATTTGTCTAGAAGCCATGGGTACTGCCATCAGCACCCAGATGGCAGCACAGCCTGGCAAACGCTTTATGGAAAAAAATAAAAAAAATAGTTTTGATTAAATAGTGCTGTTGCACATTTAATTTGTAGGGGCATGTTTACTAAAATGCACTAACGGCTTACATGCCTTCTAGCATGCGCTAACAACCCGTGTTAATGGTTATGTCATACTGAAAGTAGCCAGCAGTAACAACCCCATGCTAACTGCTTACCACACGATGGGGTGGAGACTGGGAGGGTTATGGAGAGAGACTGGGTGTGGATTGCACATGTGATTAGTGCGCGGTACTTTTTTTTTTTTTTTTAAGTGCCATCAAGTCAGTGCTCACTCCTGGCGACCCAGCAGCTCCTGGGTTTTCTTGGCAAGGTATGCCGGAAGTAGATTGCCAATAGGTCACATTTACGCCTTAGGCATTCTGGCTGCGCTCCTCTTTTATTTTCCAAAATCGAGTTGTCTGATTTCACTTTGGCTATTTTTCTGGATGATATTTCCCAAAAAATGGCCAGCAGGTTTAAAAAGTGTACCACTGGCCTACAAATGTAACCCATTTAAGACTAATAAGAGAAAATATTTTTTCACTCAACACGTAATCAAACTCTGGAATTCATTACCAGAGGATGTGTAGTAAAAGCTGTTAGTGTAGCTGGGTTTAAAAAAAGGTTTGGACAAGTTTCTGGAGTAAAGGTCCGTAAACCATTATTAAAGAGGACCCAGGAAATCCACTGCTTGCCCTAGGATGAGCATTGTGGAAGCTGTGGACTTTGGGTACCTGCCAGGTACTTGTGACCTGGACTGGTCACTGTTGGAAACAGGATTCTGGGCTTGATGGACCTTGGTCTGAACCAGTATGGCATATCTTATGTTCTTATGTGGCCCATCCCAAAGTGTGAGATTTACCACTCCAGTGACTGAGATTGAAGGCCAATGAGTGAGGTTTTGCTCACGGCACATTTGTGGCATGAATTTAGAAAGATATGCATGTTTTATTGCTTTGCAAATTGAAAGGAGCACCACAAAATGATACTTCGCTTTCAATGGTTTTATTTTCACTTGTAATTTTTTATTCCCTTCCTTCAGAACAGAACTAGGACATTTCCTGTAGAGCTCATCATACAAACAGGCTGACAGTAAGAACAACATAAACCTTCTCCAGATCTAGCGCATTGTGAAGTAACCCATCCAAAATAGGGAAGGAAATCTCCGTAATAAACTAATCCAGGGAAGCAAAAAACAAGACAGTGAGATCATAGCTTCACACAACCAAATGTTCTTGTGTGAAGCTGTGGTGTATCTCTGCTTCCCTGCATTGTGAAGTAAGAGAAAGCCCTACAACAGTTGGTCTGGATTCCATAACAGCACCAATAAGGACCTACCTGAGAAAAGGCAGCACTGTAAATACATCAGTACCACCCACTGGGAAAAGCAAACAGGTTGGATTGCTTCAGATCTCTGCACAGACACTCACTGATAACAAAATATCTGGCCTCAGTTCCACATTCTAAACACAGACAGACATTCACCAAGTACAGGACAAGTTACCATAAATTACCAAAAGAATTATGTAGGCAATTAAACTGAAACCCCAAGAAGCCAGACTGCATTCAGTGCAACACCAGAGAAATAGAAATGGCAATGCATCCTCCCGCTAAATATTAAAATAGCAGATGACAAAATTTGAAAAATTGACATATTCCAGTCACTACATTCAAAATAAAATTTTTTTTTGTCTAGCTATTTTATTTTTCTAATGGTGTTGGTCCCAGTCTCTGGATTTTGCTTTCCTCTGTCTTCTCCTAACTGCTGTCCTGTGGTACCCTCTGCAATTCCAATAGTGAGTTCACCAATCCAAACTCATTGACCTTTGCATGCTGGCTGGGATTAGAACCCATATCTCCTAGAGTGGAAAGGCTCCTTTGCATTGCCTTAGCACATTGTTCAATGTAATCATCTATGTTTGCTAGCTGGGCTTGCAAAAAGGGTTTGGCCTCAAGTGAGCAATTCAAGAATTGTTTGAAAGATCAAAAGCCACACCTCTTTATCAATATGGGGTCCTGGAAAAAAGTCAAAGCTGTGGCAGCTTTCACTGCATCAGCCTCACAATTTTCAACATGGGCCATACATGGCAATGCAGTATGTGAGCTTTTGGGACCAGACCGTCCCCTGAACCTGCCTCTCCTCCTCCCCATGCAACGCCATTTAGCTCCCTCCCCACAACCGTGCCCACCCCCACTGCTGCCGTCGCTTGCCGGGATCTGTGGCAGTGGCAATAAAACACCTAAGAAGACCGGAGCCTGCAACGTCATGTACAGGGCTCACAGCTCTGCCAGTCCTGCTCTTTCTGACATAAACTTCCTGTTTCTGAGGGGCGAGGCCAGCAGAGTCATGAGCCATGTGCATGAACTTGCAGGCTCTGGTCTTATGTGTTTTATTGCTGCTGCTGCCGCCGCAGGTCTCGGCAAATGGCAATGGTGGCAAGCACTAGCAGCAGGTGGAAGGGAGCTGAGCAGAGGCAGAGAACCAGCAAAACACTTTGGAAAGCCATCGGGAAATGCATGAGTTTACAGGGCAAAGGTATGGGAGCGTGTGATTGTAGCTGAATGTGTATCTCACACACCTCATGCGTGTGACTTGGCATGTCTGAAATGGTACTTGCAGTGCTTGGAGCCTGACCATGAACCTTCTTGTATTTTGTGTTCACAGATAACAAGAAGACGACTCCAGGTCATGGGAAGCAGTGCAAATTAATTTTTGCCACCAATAATACTAATTCATTATTTTTGGCTTTGGCACCATCAATCTCCATAGTTTCAGGAGCTGCACCGGATGCTGTTGGTGCATCAACATTGAGGGGCCCCTGTGCTCATTCAGAGCTGAGCACTAGTAGGTCACCCACCAATATTGCCCTGAAGAAGAGGAAGGATTCGTCCTCTATTTTTAAATAAATAAATAAAAATAGAGGACGAGGACGAATCCTTCCTCTAAGGCATCACAAACCAAGGTTGCAGAGCATCAAGCAGAGGCTGGGGTGCATCAGCATCGAAATTCATTGGAGTGCAATGTTGGAATCATGGAAATGCCGGAGGAACACCGACTCTCAAAGCAGCCCCAACATGAGAACTGCTCATCCTGCTTGATATCGAAGGAGCTGCATCAGTCTTCACAAGGTCAAGACCAGCCTGCCAATATTACCTGTCAGTTTCTGCAGATATTGGCCAAATCTGCTGAAGGTCCTCACCTTTGTTGATGGCAGCCCTCAAGGAGTGGCTCATGCAAGTTCTTGAGTGAAACTGTTGCTTTGCCAGCATTGTTGATGCTGCATTGATGCATTAAGCCTATCCATGAAACTCACAGCCTGCCTGCAGGAGATGACATTGAGGTCTCTAAGTTGGGTTCTATCTAAAAGTAAACAGTTAACTATATGCTTTTACATAAAACATAGGGCAATTAAGTTACCACTTTGACTTTCAGATAAAGCAGTATATTTAAAAAGTTAAACAAATAAAGAGCCTCAACACTAGTTCTAGTTCCTACTAGGCTGATCTGTCCAGTGCATTGGAGGGGTAATCGATCCCCTCAGTATCAGAAGTCATCAGTGCATCGATGCCCGCAAAGGAGATCTGCCTCCCATCAGAGATGGAGGTCAACCCAAGCAGAGACTCAGGTGTCCTTTAAGTACTTTCTTTGTGTGCATCAGAGCACTCCTGGGAGTCTGGGTATGAGTTGGAGTATTTATGGACATAAGAACATAAGATATGCCATACTGGGTCAGACCAAGGTCCATCAAGCCTAGTATCCTGTTTCCAACAGTGGCCAATCTAGGTCACAAGTACCTAGCAGTTTCCCCAAAAGACACGGGTTCCACAATGCTTGTATTGGGTCAAACAGTGGATTTTCTGTGTCCCCTTTAATAATGGTTTATGGACCTTTCCTCCAGGAACTTGTCCAAACCATTTTTTAAACCTGGCTACACAAACAGCTTTTACTACATCCTCCGGTAGCAAACTCCAGAGTTTGATTACACGTTGAGTGAAAAAATATTTTCTCTTATTAGTCTTAAATAGTTTACCCTGTGGCTTCATTGCATGCCCCCTAGTCTTTCTATATTTTGACGGTGTAAACAATCGATCTACATTTACTCGTTCCATTCCGTTCATTAATTTATAGACTTCTATCATATCTCCCCTCAGCCATCTCTTTTCCAGGTTGAAGAGCCCTGACGTTTTTAGCCTCTCTTCATAGGGGTATCCTTTCTCAGAGAAGAGGTCTCTAGAGCTTCCCTCAAATTCCACTCCTCCTCACGAGTGATGAAATTTCTGCCTGAGCAGCTGACTTTCCATTATTTGGCCAAGTCTATTCCATTTCCTCTGCATTTAGGCCACGTTGGTATTTAAACATCTCTGTCACGCTTCCTCCCTCCCATCTTTCTGCGAAAATATACATACTGAGATCTTCAAGTAGGTCTCCAGACGACTGACCATTTTAGTAGCCGTCCTCTGCACTATTCCGTTTATATCCTTTTGAAGGTGTGGTCTCCAGAATTGCACACAGTACTCCAAATGAGGTCTCACCAGAGAATTATACAGAGACACGGTCATCTCCTTTTTCCTGCTGATCATTCCTCTCCCTATGCACTCAAACACCCTTCTGGTTTTCACTGTTACCTTTTTAACCTGTTTGACCACCTTAAGATCTTCGGAAACAATTACCCTTTCTTTCATATTGTAACATTTCCTTGGATTTTTCCAGCTCAAATGCATGATGACTCTGCATTTTTTAGCATTAAATCTCATTTCCCAAATTCTCAACCATTCTTCAAACTCTGTTAGATCCTTCCACATATTATTCACACCTTCCGGGGTGTCTAGTCTATTGCTGATTTTGGTGTTATCTGGAAATAGGCAAACCTTACCTGACAGTCCTTTCGCATACCACTGCTAACATCCTTCTCAGAGCGAACTCCAGTTATCAGAATCCTTTGTTGCCTCCCACTCAACCAGTTTCTAACCTAGTCGGTCACTATAGGGTCCATCCCTAGGGCATTCAATTTATTTATACATTTCCTGTATGGAACTGTGTCAAAGGCTTTGTTGATATCTAAGTACACCACATCTAGTGCTCTACTTTGGTCCAACTCTATGGTTGCTCAGTCAAAAAATTAATCAAATTGGTTTGACAAGCTATCTTTAGTAAAATCATGCTGCTTTGGATCCTGCAATACACTGGATTTCAGAAACTTCACTATCTTCTTCTTAAGCAGCATTTCAATTTACTTAACAAAGAGGTCAAACTAACCAGCATGCAGTGCCCAACCTCCTCCTTACCTCCACTTTGTGTTGGGGGACCACATGTGCCCTTCTGCTGTCCTCTGAGACCAAATCTGACTTTAAAGAAACATTGAAAAGGTTCGATAACGGAGCTGCCAGAACTTCCCTATGTTCCTTCAGTACTCTTAGATGTATCCTATCTGGTCTCACTGCTTTGTCTACTTTTAGTTTAGCTAGTTCCTCACAAACACAATCTTCTGAAAATCGTTCAAAATCTACCTCTTTTCCGTTCTGATTTTTGTATGTTTTCTGAGGTCCCACTCCCAGCCTTTCATTTATGAACACAGAACAGAAAAATTTATTAAGCAATTCTGCTTTATCCTCATCAGCTTCTACATACTTCTCCCCTTCACTCTGGAGTCTGACAATACCACTTTTGCACTTCCCTCCTGTCACTAACATATCTAAAAAATGTCTTTCCTTCCCATTTTACTCATTGGATATTTTTTCTTCCATTTGCATCTTTGCTTTTTTGACTAGTTTTCCAGCTTCCCCTAGGTTTACCAAATATTGTTGCTCATCTCAGAGGCAGCTCTATAATTAGGCAGTGAGGTGGTGGCCTCAGGCGGCAGAAAAGCCGCCTCACTCCGCCTTCAGTTTAAAAAACAAAAACAAAACGCGGACAAACTGCTGTGGCCGCGATAGCTTTAGAAATGAGAGGAAACTGGTGCGGAGCCTTACGGCGGTATGGAACCTCTGCTGCTTCCACGTCCCGTCCCCAAAATGAAGTGACGCTAGAGCAGGACACGGCAACAGCAGAGGTTCCATACTGCCGGGAGGCTCCACACCAGTTTCCTCTCATTTCTAAAGCTATCACAGGCAGCTGAAGGAGAAGGAACAGAACTATGGAGAAATGGCCGGCAGAGCAGAACGAGCAACGAGCTACACGGGGGGGGGGGGGGGGGCGGAAAGGAATAGGAATGAGCTACATGGGGGGATGGGGGAAGGGGCTGGAAGAAAGCTGACAGGGGGAAGAGAGAACTGGAAAGGAACAGAGAGGGGCAAAGAGTGGGCTGGAAGAAAGCTAACACAGGGGGAAAAGAGGATTGGAAAGGAGATGACAGGGAAGGAAAGAGACGGCTGGAAGGGAACTGAGAGAGGGGAAGGAGATGGCTGGAAGGGAACTGACATGGGGGAAGTTGGGGGCTGGAAGGGAACTGACATGGGGGGAAAGAGGGGGATGGAAGGGAGCTGACACCTGGGGGTGGGACTGGAGGGAGCTGACATTTGGGGATGGGACCAGTAGGTGGCTGGGTAATAGGGAGGAGGCTGGCAGGGAAGGGGCACTGGGACTGGAAGGGAGTTGACACGTGTGGAGGGTCATTGGGACTGGAAATAGGCTGATTGAAGAAAGTGAAGAAAACAAAAGAAGAGACAAGAAATGGCAGAGTGTTAAGAGAAGACAGGAAAGCAGAAGCCTCAGATCAGGACCAGCATGAACAGAGAATAAAATGGTCAGACAACAAAGGTAGAAAAAAATAATTTTATTTTCAATTTAGTGATTGGACTTTGTGCTAGTTTTATAGTTTACACAGTATGGAAAACTACATCTCTTACCTGGTGTTGCACTGCATGCAGAGTCTGGCTTCTTGGGGTTTCGGTTTAATTTTTCTCTAAATATTTTATTTTTACTTTAGGTTGTGATCACCTATTCTGTACTTGGTAAGAGTTTGTATTCCTAGTGTGTGACCAAGTCTGTGTGTTCTGTTATCATGTAATCTGTACGCAGGGATCTGTACTGTAGCAATTTGCCTTGTTCAGCTTTTCGAATAAGTATTAGATGTTCTAGGGCCTGCTGCAGTATTTATAGTGCTGCTTTTTTTGTATGAGTTTTGGAAGTTTATGCTGGTAATGGTATGGTAGATTTGGCCTTGTAGATCTTTGGTGACTTTTGTAGGGTTTTATCTTAGCTTCCAATATTCCTGGTACTAGAGAATATTTGTTAGTGAGATGACCAGAATGAGATTTATTTTTAAGATACTTAGTTCTGTGGGTGAATGTTCTAGTTCTGCTCTGCACCCACTGTTGAGGGAAGGGGTTCTGTGGATGCAAAATATATGTTCAAAAAGAAAAAGTAAGAACCATAACACAGTTTATAACAAAATAAAAACAAGTTATATTTTAGTTTTATAAAGTGCGCTGTGGTTCTCGCTAATTCTTTTAGTTCCTTGGTGTGCAAACATCTTGCATTTCCTCAATATTATCTAATTAGCTTTTTGGTTTGGTTCAGTCCCTGACTGAGTTTTGAGAAGGAGCCCCCCCCCCATTCTACCGGGGGGGGCAGTTGGGGCGCCATCTCATCCTTCGTCTCAGGCAGCAGATTGCCTTGAGCCGCTCCTGGCTCATCTTCCTCTTTCTGTGATCTCTTGTATTTTCTGAAGGCTACCCTCTATTTCCTTACCTTTTCAGCTACTTCTTTCAAGATCCATTTATTTACTTTCCTAACAAAAAGGTTTGCTGTCTTTAAAATATCCCTTTTCAGTTTTGCCCAGTGCTTTTCCACATCTCCTAATGACTACTTGAGAAATTCCCCATCTTTTTTTTTAAATTTTATATTTATAAATTTTACAAGTATAGCAAGCATAAAAAACGCTTGAACAGTAAAGATGCTACTTGCCAAAAATACACGAAGAAATACACTCAAACATCAAAGTGCAACAAAAGCATCAATAGTCCACAATGGTGGAAATAGCTATCTGGAATCCATTGAGGGAAGGAGAACCCACAATATATTAAGGAAATAATTTAACAAAAACAAAGAACGGCGACAGGGGGCTGATAACCCAATTAATACATAAGAGCCTACCTAGGAAGGCGAAGATGTTACAACATGAGTGTTGATAAAGGAAGACAATTCACTTGGTTGAAGAAAAACATTTCTGTGAATGATAGACAATAATGCATTTGCAGGGAAACCTTAACACAAAAGAAGCCCCCATCTGAATCATCCCAGGTCACAATAAAAAGGATTTTCGCCTTTTCTGGGTTTCTGTCGACACATTGGGAAAGATAGATATTTTTTCCCATAAAACAGATTAGCTCTTTTTTTTTATAAAACAATTTTAAGAGCCAATCTCTGTCAGGCGACTAAAGGAAACTAACAAGGTGGAAACTAATATCTCATCTTCCTTAGGTGACTGAAGTAACGCGGAGACATCTAAAGAATCCATCTCTATATGTCCAATAACTGTTTTCCCGTCTTTCTTCCCCACAGGAATATAGTACGCTTTCACTATTGGAGGAATCAACTCAGAGGGTACTGATAGTGAATCCTAAAGATACTTCTTAAATAAGTCCACGGGAGCCACCATTGGAACCACAGGAAAATAAAAAAGACGTACATTCAATGCCCTGGTGGCATTTTCTAAGGACTCCAACTTCATTTTTAATCCAATATTATCTTTCATCAAGGAGAAAGTCAAATCCGAAACTTGTGAGAGTTTCTGATCAGAAACCTCAGTTTTACCTCTTGTTTCCACAATGTCGTTAGTTAAGGAAACAACGTTCTCCTCAAGTTTGGTAACCTTTAAAGAGGAAAGAGCCAACTGCTGGTTAACTGCCAATGAAAGTTGATTAATCCCAAATACTTTCCAGAGTCACCACAGAAGGACGGGCAATAGAAAAGGAAAAAGGCAATTCAGACTTAGCGGCTTCAAACGAGTCCTTCACTGTACCAACGCACTCAACCTCGACTAGGTCTTCATCTCCTGGGACTACAGCCGCCTTCACAGGCGGCTGACTTCCGAGACCCACATCCAGCGCACCCTGCAAAGGATTCGAAGTCTCCACCTTCTCAGGTAAAACTGCAGATCCGCGCGTCGGAGGGGCCATCGAAGAACCCAGAAGAACAGGAGGAACACGCTCTTCTGGGGAGAGAGACAACTCTAGGGCGGAAGATGCCGAAACCTCCTCTGCCGACGCTGCCAAGCCCGCTCGAATCTCCCATTTCTGGTCACCAGTGAGTTGAACAAACCAATCCATTGGTCCATCAATTGCAAGCTCCGACTCTACGGGAAAGGTCCTGGTCTTGCCTTTACGTTTAGGCATTCTGACTCAGACCCACACTGTTGCCATCTTAGAATTAGCCACTCCCCCAGAAATTCCCCATCTTGATAGTTTTCCTAAACTCCAGAACCCTCACTTTTGAATGAACCATTTCTGCCCTTGTCTTAATACTGAACCACATCATTCAGTGATCATTAGATGTGAGATTGCAATGTGTGCCTTGAAATCAATGCTGACTCCTTGTGACCCAGCAGCTTCTGGGTTTTCTTGGCAGTGTAACAGGAAGTAGATTACCAGGCCTTTCTTCCAAGGCAATGGAGGGTTAAGTGACTTGCTCAAGGCCACAAGGAGTGCTAGTGGGAACTGAACCCTGATCTCTTGTTTACCAAGCTAGTGCTCTAACCATTAGGCTACTGAGATTATCATCCACTATAACATGAGAAACACTCTTCCCATTTGTAAGCACTAGGTCCAGTATGGCCTCCTCCTGTATGGGTTCCATTATCAGTTGATGGAATAGTTCCCCCTGCAGAGAATCTAGAATCTCCTTACTTCTAGATGACACTGCAGTAGGGATGTGCCAATCAACATCCAGCATATTGAAATCACCTATCAGTCACACTTTTCCTTTCATAACAATACTGTGGGTATCTTCAATTAAATCTCTGTCCACTTTTTGTGCCTGTAAAGGAGGTCTGCATATCACACCAATGCAAATGGATGCTCCATTCCCTCTTTACAGATTAGCCCACAGTTCCTCTTCCTTACCTCATAAACCCTGCAATTCTGTTGCTTTTATATTATTTTTTATATATAGAATCCCCTTTTCTGTGTGGTTCAGGCAGCCATCCTACTAGCCGCTTGGCAGGCAAGGGGGGACACTAATCCAAGAGCTTTTATGCAGTCTTTCAGGTTTTGGCTCTTGGAGTTAATATAAGGGTTCTTTGGTGGGGATCGGCATACACTGGGAATCCCTTGGCACTTGACACTCTCACACCTTTTCCCTTCTCAAATATATGAATCCAGGCCAGAAATTGTGTTATGAACTAAGGGTTTACATAAGAATTTAGGGTCACTAAATAATAACAGCAAAAACAATTGTCAGAAGCAACAAACAAGAACTATGTTACAAGCAGTTATCTCCTCCTTAGTCAAAATTGGCTACAACGTAGATCATAAATCTCGTATATATATCCTAGTCCCTAGTTGTGTTGTCTGTATTGACTAGATTGTAAGCTCTTATTAGCAGGGATTGTCTCTTACATGTCTGTATAGCAGCGCTGCATATGCCTTGTAGCACAACTTTCCCTGCAACACGGATACATGCCCGCTGAACTAAAACTGGCCTCCATTCGCCAAACATTGAAGATCTCATCTGATCCTAAACTGCCAACCTCATATTGACCAATTGCCAGCCTCCCATTTCTCACAAAAGTAATAGAGAAGACAGTGCTCCAACAACTCCAGGAACACACAGACACTCACTTCCCTCTTGACCTACAACAATATGGCTTCAGGCCTCAACAAGGAGTAGCATCCCTTCTAACCACACTAACTAACAACCTCATCAAAGGAATCGACAAACCAAACAAAGGATTCATTCTTATATTCCTTGATATCAAGGCAGCCTTTCACTCCGTCCCAGACAATCTGATCATTCATCATCTGTAAGTGATCGGAATAAAAGACACCAAACTGCAATGGCTCACATCCTATCTATCAGATCGTCAACTCTGCGTCAAAATGGGCAACAAGACAAAAGAGCCATACTCACAACAGGGAGTCCCCCATGGCTCAGCCCTATCATCCCGTTATTCAGTCTCTTCCTTCAACCAATCTGCTCCATCATACAAGCGCACAACATGTTTTATCACTTATATGCAGATGACGTCATGGTCTATGCTCCAATCAACACCCATCAACCCTATCATGACCCATGTAAAAATATGTTTCACCTCCATAACATGGCTGACTGAACACAACATCAACATAAATTACAGAAAAACTGAAGTCCTATATATCTTCAGGAACACTGACTTCACGCCACTCACCCACATGATCATTACTGGCACCCAACTACAAGTCAAACCCCAAAGTCCACTACCTGGGAATTATCCTTGACCAGCGCCTCACATTATCACAGTGGTTCTCAACCTTTTTTGTACTGTGACCCCTTTTACCATTGGTCAACTTGTGATGACCCCCAATGATAAAATCAAATGCGTCTCTCTTCCTTTACCGTTAACGCACTGTCGCTGTAATCATTTGTTGAATTATTAATATATTATAGGCCTTTGCATTATGTTTTTATTTATAAAATTTACTTATTTAAACCACAATAATTAATCCCAACAACAAGTAACAATATTTGATTTCAAAATTATTATGATTTTGTTGTCAAATCACTAATATGAAATAAAATTATTTTTTCTACCTTTGTTGTCTGACCAATTTATTCTCTGATCATGCTTGTCCCGATCTGAGGCTTCTGCTTTCCTGTCTTCTCTTAGCTCTCTTTCTGTGGTCTATGGTCCAACTGCCATTTCTTATCTCTTCTTTCGTTTTCTTCACTTCTTTCCATCAGTCTATTTCCAGTCCCAGTAACCCTCCCCAGTCTCAGCCCCTTTCCAGTCCTCACTCCCAGTACCTTCCAATGTCAACTTGCATTCCCATGACTGCCACTGGTGTCCATTCCCTTCCAGTCCCCCTCCTTCCCCACTGACCAGTCCCTTCTAGTACAAATACCATGGCAGCCCCTCTCAGATCCACTCCCTTCCAGTTCCATTCTCCCATCCCCTCGTATCAGCCCATTTGTAGCCTTAGCCCCCAGTTTTCTTCCAGGGCCAGCAGCTCTATCCTCCCCTCCCCACAATCAGCCCATTCCCAGTCGAAGCCCCCAATCAGCTCACTTCCAGTGCTAGTCCCCCCTCAACCCCATTACCAGTGCTAGCCTCCCCTAATCAGCCCAATACCAGTCCTGCCCCCCCATCAGCTCATGACCAGTCCTAGCCTCCACTAATCAGCCCATTTCCAGTCATAGCCCCCCTAATCAGTTCATTTCCAATGCTAGCCTCCCATCAGTCCATTACCAGTCCTACCCCACCCCATCAGCCCATTACCAGTCCTAGCCTCCTCTAATCAGCCCATTTCCAGTCCTAACCTCACTGATCAGCTCATTTCCAATGCTAGCCCCCCATCAGTCCATTACCAGTCCTACCCCCCTATCAGCCCATTACCAGTCCCAACCCTCCCCTTGATCAGTCCATTCCCAGTCCTAGCCTTCCCTAATCAACCCATTACCAGTCCTAGCACCCCCATCTGCCCATTACCAGTGCTAGCTCCCCCATCAGCCCATTATAATCCTAACCCGCACTGTCTCTCCCCTCTGTCCAGCATTTATCCCGTCTGTCCAGTATGTCCCCCTGTCTCTCCCCTTTGTCCATGTCAGCCCCCCTCTGTCCATGTCAGCCCCCTCCCTCCATGTCAGCCCCCCTCTGTCCATGTCAGCCCTCCCTCTGTCCATGTCAGCCCCCTCCCTCCATGTCAGCCCCCTCTGTCAATTGTCAGCCCTCTCCTTCCCTCCCTCCATGTCAGCCCCCCCTCTGTCCATATCAGCCCCCCCTCCCCATGTCTGCCTCCTTCTTCTGCAGCCTAAGCTCCCTGTCTCTTAGGGAACCACGGCTGTGCCTGTGAAGCCGGTATGGAGCCTTTCTATCTCTAAATGGGCTCAGTGCAGCATTGTCCCACCTCCAAAGGAAATGGTAAACAGCTGGAGCCCGTCAAGAGACAGGAAGGCTCCACAATGGTTTTACAGGCATAGCCGCAGTTCCCTAAGAGGCAGGGAGTCGCAGCTGCATTAGAAGGGAGTCAGTGAGTTTGCCGCTGCCGAGAAGCAGACTCGACAGCGGCAGCAACTTGTGCGCTTTTTTTTAAAAAATTTTTAACTTAGAGTGAGGCGACCCCTGCTAAATCCTGTGGCGACCCCCGTGAGGGTCGCGACCCACAGGTTGAGACCTGCTGCACTATCACTTCACATAACCAATACTAAAAGAATCAACTATCACAAGCTCAAGACGGTTCAACATCTCAGACCACTCCTGGACTGAAATGTCTTCTGTACAGTCCTTCAGGTATTCATCTTCCCGTATTTTAATTATTGTAACCTTATCCTAAAAGGCCTATCTAAATCTACAACCCACCCATTCCAACTAGCCATGAACACAGCAGCATGCATACTCTGCAGCATCCCTAAAACAGAACAATATCCCCCATACTCAAACAATTGCACTGGCTACCCATCACGCAAATCATCAAATACAGGGGCAGGAGACCATAGGAGCACTCCTGCCCCGTTTGACCACTAGACCACCAAGTTAAAAGCAGGTATGAGCTTGGGATGGGGGGGCCAGGAGACCAGGGGCCACAAGCCCCCCATTTGCTGGCTGGCTAGCCAGGACATTTTTTTAGTACCAGGGAGGTGGGAGGGAGAGGGGCCATAGGGCCCCCCATCCTTCTACTATTTGATCAGGGAGGCAAAGGGAGGGGGCCTTAACTTGACTGGCTAGCCAGAATACTATTTAATTGGGTGGGGACATGCACCAAACCCCCCTGGGTAGTTCCCAATGGGGACTGGGAACTGTCCGGGGGGGGGGGGGGAATCGGTGCTGCAGTGGGACCAGCACTATTTTAGTGCAGATTGTCAGTGCCGTGAACTGCAGCACTGATGATACTGTTGGGGGGGAGTTCTATTACAGCAGTTAGGGGGAGCATGGTGGCGATCGGGGCACAAAGCTGCTGACAGTTTTGTGCATCCAATTGCTGCCATCCCTCCCCATGGATTTACTGTGGGGACCATGGGAAATCCACTCTTCTGCAGCATCAATAGAGCCAGCCCCAGGAATGCCCCCTGCAGATAACACAGAGGTTTTCTGCTTACCATGCTGTTTTGACTGTGTGTGTCCGTGTACATTGCAACTCTGCTTCTGCTCAACCCATGTTTCACCCCTAGGAATTCCTATACTCAGACTACATAAAAGTAGACACCCAATTTCCATGCATATGCTTTTCAAACACAGATGTGGACACACAACTTTATAAGAACTCTTTTCTGCATGTAAACAGGCTGTATATATGGGGAAACACTTCATAAGATGCACCATCAGGAAAGAACAAAAGGAATAGTTTTGAACTTTAAAACATGTATCAAAATATCCATAGATTATGAAATATAGCTCATATAGCATAGGATTTGTAGGCTAAAGGTGGCTCACAGACAGCCCACATTCACTCAGGTTCACTCTTTCAATATTGTATTCTTATAGTTCTGAACTGGTTGATAATTAATTATTTTCATTGTCTTATTGTTCCTTTTAACCACTACCAACAGGATGCTGCCACATCACTTTCCTTTTCACTCCTTTCAAGGCTACACCATGCTTGACCATGAGTACACCCAACAAGCAAGGGAGGGCAGGGTGATCAGAATAACTGATCTCAAGGTTCCAAAACAGCATAACAAGGTAGTACTGAGAGCTAGAGAAATGAAAGGATGCACTAGAGAAACATAAATGAGCAGCAGTAAAGCAGTGAAACCAATGCAACATTGCTTTACTTAAAATAATCCATGAATACACAAAGCTCCTGGATGTTCCCTCAGGGACTGCTTGCAGACACATTGGTTAAAAAAAAAAAAAAAAGGCTTTATCTCTCGACAAAGAAGGGAATTAAAAATAAGGATCTGAACTTAATGATAAGTTAAAAGAAAACCCTGAATTCGGCTCAGCCCCTCTGCTTTTTGCATTTTCTGATTTATGGAGAGATACTGTAAGTATGCCTTTCTTTAACCTGCCTGTCTGCAAAAGGTTTCTGAGGGAATGCCCAGGGAATTTGGAGTCATACATTTTCTAGCTTTAAAATTGATCCTCTTTCATTTATTTAACAGAATCAGCTGGGCACTTTAAATATCATGCCAATTAAGAATGGAGAGGTGGAGGGAGGTATAAAGTCAGTCACTGTTAGGGGCAACACCTGATGGCTGGATTTAGACCTATATTATGGTTTATAGTTTATTCGAGATTTAATATACCGCCTGTCACACAGTATCAGAGTGGTTTACAACAACACAAAATCATAAAACAGTAAAAACAATATAAAAGCTATTACATGGTTCTTGAAGGAGATTTGGTGCATGGCTCCCAGTCTCAGGACTATTCCTGCAATTATCAGACTAGAAACTGAGAGCGTTTCTAGGGGAAAAATGTCCTGGGTGTTTGTGAATGAAGGCTCATGGCACCAAAATACTAGTGCTAGTTCCAACTGATTGAAGAAGAAAGGAGGAGGAACTACTGGGCCAAAAAGTACAATTAATTGCAATTTTTTTTTCAAGAAAAGATTGGAATGACAGAAAAGGGTGAGGAAAAACTTTATATAACAAAAAAACCCCAAACCAATTGAAATGCATGGGGTGCAGGAGAAGATGCTGTGTCCCATCTTGAAAAGAGATATGGCATATCCATCTACATTGCAGTAGTCTAGAGATCTACAAGTCAGGCAGAGGACCAGGCCAGAGATCTGGCGGAAGACATCCAAAAGGTGGTCATGAATGAAGAGATGATGTTGTTGGGAGATTTTAATCTGTTGGATGTGGATTGGTATATCCTGCCTGCAGATTCACTTAGAAGGGAAGGGCCGGAATGATACTGGATTTGTACTTAAAAATGAAGGAAATGTTTGGGTGGACACCCACCTAAGCACTAGTGACCGTCAGAAAGCATGGTCTGACTACTGCAATCTTCTCCTTGCTGAATCTCTCTCTGAATCATCCTTCTCCTCTTCAATCTGTTCAGAATTCTGCTACGTGACTAATCTTCCGCCAGTCATATAACCCTTCTTCTCAAGTCACTTTATTGGCTCCCCTTGTGTTTCCGTATCCAGTTCAAACTTCTCCTTCTGACCTATAAGTGCATTCATTCTACTGCTCCTCAATACCTTTCCTCTCTCCTTTCTCCCTACACCCCTCCTCGTGAACTCCACCCTTCTACTGGCTTGCTTCTCTCTATGCCCTTTTCTTCCACTGCCAACTCCAGACTTCGGTCCTTTCGCCTTGCTGCTCCTTATGCCTGGAATAAATTACCCACATCTGTACACCAGGTTTCATCTCTCCCTCTTTTCAAATTCATGCTCAAGGCTCACCTCTTTGAGGCTGCTTTTGGATCCTGATCCCTTGTTTTCCTTGCATCGCCTTACCTTTCCCTATTTGTACACTTGTTCTCAGCTTTTGTATTGTCTGACTTAATTAGACTGTAAACTCTGACGAGCAGGGACTATCTTTTATATGTATCTATACAGCACTGCGTACGCCTTGCAACGCTATATAAATTATTAATAGCAGTAGTAGTAGTAGTAGTAGTAGTAAATAAATCGAGAGAGAAGTCACATAAAGCTCAAAGTCCTGAATTTAGGGCAGGGAGAAAACTGAATTTAGCTAATGCTTTTCTCAGAAGTTCTAGATGAGTTACATTCAGGTATAATAGGCATTTTCCTACCCCCAGAGGGCTTATAATCTAAGTTTGCATCTGAGATAATGGAGGGCTAAGTAACCTGCCCAAGATCACAAGGAGCAGCAATAAGATTCAAAGCTGGCTATCCTACATCATAGTCAACTGCTTTAATCACTATGCTAAGCCTCAATTTTACTGAATATAGCATTTAAATAATACCATCTTCAGTAAAATGTGAAAGCACTTCAAGAAGAGACTAACAGGATGGGAGGAATTGGGTGAAGAGGAACAACAGTGCAAATAGGAAGTCGGCATCAGGCATCGGAGGGGGCAGAAGCAAATAGCCCTGCAGCACCAAAGTTGTAAGGTAAGCACCATGGGGTTGTTTACGGCCATTGCCACCACTGCAGGTCCCAAGAGGGGCAATAGTGATGGCAATGGGTGCCCCCGGAGGGTCGGCGCTCTAGATGACTGCCTAGTTTCCTTAATGGTAGCACTAGATCTGTCTTTATCTACCATCATTTATTATTTTACAAATTATTGGCAAGACTTTTTCTGGAGGCCACATCCTCAGAAGGATACAGATGGAAGAGAGAAAGAATAGAAGCTGTCATTATGGGTTACTATCATGTACAATCTGAATCATCAGCTCTATAAGGGAGCTACTTACTAAGCTGAAGTAAAATGCTGCATTTTACTGCAGCTTAATGTACTGTGGGGGGTCATTAACCTGTAGTTACTCAATATTGAAGGTTAGTACTCCAGAGGTGCTACTGGAATGGGTGATAGATTTAATCAATGTGTCCCTTAGACAGGATTGTTTCCCTACTGACTTAAAGGAGGCTATGGTTACTCCCATCCTGAAAAAAGATTCTGACTTGCAATGTTCTAATTTGCACCCTATCTCATCATTGAAGAATTGGCCAGGGTGATGGAGAAAGCGGTCCTGTTGCAACTGTCTGCATTTTTGGAACAAGTGGGCGGTTTGGACTGGGGCAAACTGGGTTTCGGAAGGGTTCCGGAACAGAAGTCTTACTAGTATCCGTAATGGACTTCTTGGGTAAGGTGAAGGACAAGGGGAAAACAGTTTTGGTGGCAATGTTAGATTTGTCCATCGCATTTGACCTTGTAGACCCTGATATTATGGCTCAACAGGTCCTCCAGTGGCTTATTTCTTTTATGATCGATAGGCAGTTCTGTGTTCTTTGGGGAACATGTTCCTCCAAAGTGCAGAGCTGGGTCTGTGGGGTTCCCCAGGGCTATGTTTTGTCACCAATTCTTTTTAACATCTATATGAGTCCTGTGGGGGCAATTTGTAGGTGTCATGGGGTTTGGGGTTTCCTATATGCGGACCACATCCAGCTTTTGATCGACATTGAAGAGAATGAGGCTGTAGTACTTCAGCATGCTAACCGTTGCTTGGAAGATATTGCGGTATGGCTTTGGTCTCATCATCTAGTGCTTAATGTCACTAAATCTGAAGTTTTGCTTTGTGGAAAGTTAACTGAGGAGAGCTTACGTAGTGGACTTTCGACTGGGGGCACTTGTTTGCCCTGGCAGTGAGATTCACGACTTGGATGTCATTTTAGACAAAGATCTTTGTCTACGGCAGCAGATATCTAGTGTGATTCGTGTAGCCTTCAGGCTTTTATGGGTGGCCCACCAGCTCAGGCCTTATTTAGATCAAGGGGTCTGCAATTACTTCTGCAGACCTTGGTCTGACCCAGTATGGCATATCTTATGTTCTTATGTTCATTAGTGATATCCTGCCTGGACTACTGCAATGCTTTATATGTTGAGTTGCCTGGCTATCCATTGAGAAAACTGCAGGTCATGCAAAATGCAGTGGCTCATGTCATCTGGGCTCTCTGAAGGCAGGACCCGGTACCTGGTGTGTTGCTGCATTTGCATTAACTTCCAATTAAACAATAATGTGTATTTAGACTGTTGGTTTTGGCACACAAAGTCCTGCGTGGTTCTGGGTCTTGGTATCTGCAGGAGTTAGCTCATTGGTATATACTGGGCCGTGCTCTGCGTTCTTCTGAGGACCATCTATTAGCCATTCCAGGACTCTCCTATATTTGTTTACAACGATGGCGGGGATGCATTCTCTCGGTGGTTGTTCTTACTTTGTGCAACTCTCTGCCTATAACATTGTGGAGGGAGACTAATTTGTTGTCCTGCAAAGCTTTAAAAACGTTTCTTTTTACAAGTTTTGAGTGGTAGCCGATAGCTGATCAGTAGCGACTGACTATATAACAGTTGGTATTTACAGCTTGTGCAGCAGCTGGGGTAGGTTAGGAGGTGGGTAATGGGTCTTGTGGCTGGGACCCTTTTATATTGTTTTTTATGTATTTGCTATACACCGCCTTGAATGCTTTGGCAAAAGGTGGTTTATAAATATTTGAAATAATAAACCTTGAGATCAACCTTGCACGCGGCATTATTCTTCTCCCCAGGAGCATTGGGCCACTAATGACCAGCTCGATGCACCTGGGGAGTCTTCTTAAAAGGGCTAGAGCTAGGGTGTCGGCATGTGAACCCTCCCAGATCAGACCCCCTGAAGACCTTCCCAGAGCTGCCAAGCTACCCTGTTCCAGGAGTGAGATCTTTTGCCAGTTCTGCTTTTAAGTTTGCATTACAGTGCAATATGGTATTTGTAGTTCCTGATTTTACTCATTGGAATTGGTGCTGCAGGTCCCATAATGCATCAGAATGAGATTGACAGAAATCCAGGACTGGTTTAAAATTTCAGCCCTGGAATGGGGTAATTTGGAAACTCTGCATTCCCCTGACCCCACAAGACCTCAGACTGCCCCCCTCCCCCCGCAAAGATCCCTCCCCAAAGGCATCCCTCCCAGACCTCTCACCCCTCCATAAACTCCCCTTTGGGACCTACCAGGGATTCCCTGGTGTCTAGCGGCTGGAGCAGAAGCTATCCACAGTCGCTCCTGTCCCGTCTGGCTTCGGGTTCAAAATGAGTCCTGGTGATCTCTAGAGGCTGTCTTGTGGTACTACTGCTAGGAGTCAACATGCCTTCTAATAGCAAAAAAACCCATTTTGCATCTTGATCCCTAGTGATAGTACTGTGATACTACTATTAGGGGTCACCTGGTGGCATTTTGAACCTGGAGTGAGATGAGGCAGAAGCCACTAGACACTATCGAATTCCCTAGTAGATCCTGTAGAGGGGTCTAAAGAGCGGTGCAGGGTCCAGGAGATGCCTTTGGGGCGTGGAGATCTTGCTGGGGGGGGGGGGGTTCTTGCAGGGGAGTCAGGGGATGCTTTTGGAGGGCATGCAGAACTTTGGCACTGGCCACTTTTAAGAAGGCTCCTCAGAGCATCAGGCGGCATGTTTACGGACCAGTGCTCTCCAGGAGGTAAAATAACACCAGCTTTGAGCTGCATTCATTTTCCAAATGAAGTAGCTTGCAAAGTTCAACGCAAGTTGTGGTGGCGAAACTAGGTGGCTGCCTAGGGCAGCAGATTCTAAGGGGCAAGAGAGCAGGGTTTTTATTTATCAAGGCACACAACCTCAAAGAACCAACTACGCATTCTTTTACCTGCAGGAAGACTTGACACACACACACACACACATACAAAGCACATTGTAATATTTGATAGTATGATGTCCATTTATGTATTTTTACAGAATTGTTGTGGGAGGAATGGTTTTGGGATGATCACGACAGTTGTTTAATTAACAAAATCTCAATGGATAGGAAGGCCTAAGGCTGAAGGTTCGATTAGGGCACCCAATATCCTTGCACCAGCTTTGCATGCATTATGGTAAAACAACACATAATTTTGCCATTTAACATGTTACTGGCAAATATCTTGTGTTAACACACATTAGTACTCCCCCCCCCCTCCCTTCCGCAAGTCTAAAAATGTATTCTCTAGAGGAGAGAGAGAGAGAAATGGGATATGATGAAGTAATCAAAATGCTTCAAGCAAAGTTCAGCATTTTTTCAATGGAAGGAAAATTCTAGAACAAGAGATCATGACATGAGTTTGCAGGGAATAGACACAGGGCTAATAAAGAAATATTTCTTTACAGAAAGGCTGGTGGCAGCATGAACAGCCTCCGTGTGGCAGTGGGGGTAGTGAGAACAGTGTCAGAATTTAAGAAAACCTGGGATGGTCACGGAGAAGCCAAGAAAGTGAGGATAAAATCATAGATCAAGTACTGTTTGAAGCATCAGAGGAATAGAAAATGGGCAGGCTAGATGACCTTTTTAGTTCCTAAACACAAGATACATATAATTAGTAAGCATGCCCTTTCAGTATTACATCACAATATTTTGCTTATGTAGAGTTTCAGGTGCACATCGCCATGCATACTTTACATAGCTCTTCCATTGTGAAAATGCTGACAGTAAACCGCTTTGATTTTTCAGAATAAACAACATGAAAAAACACTAAGGGAAGAAACTGTAACTATACAATACAGGAAGCTACAGCAGATGTGCTTATTCACTAGCTGTGAAGGTCACAATTATTACAGCCACACAGGGGCGGCCCAAGGGGGGTGCGGGGCCATGCGCGAAGATGAATTGCGGGGCCTCATTTGCATAAGGAGTCTCATTTGCATAAATATTTGCATAATATTAACATGCACTTTTAGTAAACATGCCTCTTCATGAGTGTCTGAATAAAGAAAGACTAACAGATTTCTACATTACTATATTGCAGTGACAACTGCCAGTCCCATTAAGAAGTACTATAAACACTGACTATTTAGAATCCATAGCAAATCCACCCTATCATAACAGCACTACCAGGACTCACAAAGCACCAAACCCTACCTATCAAAAGGCAACACTGCAGATATTAAACCAATACATCTTAGAGAATACCAATACATCTCACGGGGGAAAGAGAACAAGTGGGACTGTCAAACACAAACTACATGAACAGAATACCTCAGCTCGGTTACACACCATCACCACACAAAGAACAAGGGATCACAATTTAGAAATAGGAAGATAATAATTAAAATGGGAATCCCAAAAGCCAAACATGAAATGTACAACACTGGAGAAATAAAACTATAAAGTAATTTCCTCTTGCACAAAGATGTTAGCAATACACACTTCCCAGACCAGACATATTCCAGTTAATAAATTCAAAATAAAAAGCATTTTTCTACCTTCTGTTTGGGATTTTATTTTTCAGCTACAATTGCTCCAGTCACTTTCTTCTGGTTTCTTCGTGTCTTCTGCGAGCTATCCATTTGTCCTTCCTTCTCTTTTAGATGTTTTCCATTCTCTCTCTATATCTGCTTTAACATACTGATTGTTTCCCTTTTGCTCTTTCCCCCATTTCTTTCCTTATTCCTTTATCATCCACTGAAATTTCACCCTTCCATTCTCAATCCCCTCTTACTCTCCCAATACTCAGCCCATCATAGACTTTTCTTCCACACAAAATATATTTTCCCCTCTCCATTCTCATTCCCCATCCCCATCTTCTAGTCCTCCCCCCCAAATCAGCTCCCTTATAGTCCCATTCTCCCATGACCCCACATCAGCCCATTTCCAGTCCTATTCCAGCTCATCAGCCCAGTTCCAGTCCTAGCCCCACATATGCTCTTTTCCAGTTCCATTCCAGCCCCCCACCAGCCAATTTCCAATCCTAGCCCCCTCGTCAGCCCACTTCCAGTCCTATTCCAGCCCCCATCAGCCAATTTCCAATCCTAGCCCCCTTGTCAGCCCACTTCCAGTCCTATTCCAGCCCCCATCAGCCCATTTCCAGTCCTATTCCAGCTCTTCATCAGCCCATTTCCAGTGCTAGCCCTCCCATCACAGCCCATTTCCAGTCCTAGCCCCCTAATCACAGCCCATTTCCAGTCCAAGTCCCCCCATCACAGCCATCACGCTGGCGGCTGTTTGTGTGAAGCCGCGAATGCTGGGAAAGGTTAAAGTGCATTGCCTTTAACCTTTCCCAGCAATTGCAGCTTCATAGAAACAGCCGCCAGCGTGAAGAAAAAGGATCTTCATGCTGGCGGTTGAACAGAGGGAGCCGGGGCCTCGCGCGGGCTTCCCCGACTCCCTCTGAAGCCATCCGGTGTGCCATAATGGTGTAAGCGCGGGGCCCTGTGCGAACAACATTATCGCACAATGGATGGGCCGGCCCTGCAGCCACACCACCCTGAGCGTACGCAATCTTGTCTGATCTTGGAAGCTACCAAACAATACCCTCTTGTATTAAGAGGGTCTTTTACTAAAGGGCGTTAGTTGACAACGCATGTTCTGGTGCATGTTGAATGCATGTTGGGACGTGTTGCCAGCTAGTACAAGGCCATGACAGCGTGAGACGATTCCTGCGCTGTCTAACCTGTGTTAGGGTAGTAAGTGGGCGGGATAGAGGTGGAGAGTGGGCGTGGTGTGCTTCGTGCACTTAATGCTGGGCTCACACCACGCACTGTCTAACTCACGTTAGGGTAGTGAGTGGGTGGGGTAGGGATAGAGAATGGGCGTGATGTGTTCTGTGCAGCTAGC
Organism: Ichthyophis bannanicus; assembly: GCA_033557465.1. Lineage (NCBI taxonomy): Eukaryota > Metazoa > Chordata > Amphibia > Gymnophiona > Ichthyophiidae > Ichthyophis > Ichthyophis bannanicus. Next base: position 416,626,383 of record CM066037.1, read on the forward strand.
AGCAGGTTCACACTGCTCGCTAATTGCATTAGCGCGGGATCACCTAAAGCCACCTCAATAGGTGGAGCTTAGTGCAACCACACTAATGTGATATGCACTAAGGGACAGATTTCCATGTTAACTACTGGGGAAATGCTTTACCCGCCCCCAACAGTTAATGTAACGGTGTTGCACCTAACACACCATCATTTCAGCATTGTTGGCACATTCAATGCAACACCCTAGTGCCCTTTAGTAAAAGGGCCCCAAAATATAGCAGTTGTTCTATGTTTTTAAGCAAAAAGAGACTTCAGAAACCCTCTCACGGCTTTAGAATGTCAGGAGCCAGCAGAGCTCAAATTCAGCATTCAGCCTTTTACCATTCACTGGTCCAAAACTTTTCAAATCAGTTTATAACTTTATAGTGCCCATTTAAAAAAGTCTTCAACATTCTCAAAGACCCAAGACAGGACTTATCTTTAACTTGTCTTCAATCTGTCCAAATGCCCTTAGGATCTTTTTAGATTTTAAGAATTTTTAAAATGGGCACTATAAAGTTATAAAATATTTTTAAAAAGTTAAAAAATATATGTAAAATGAAGGATTTTGGATAAAAGGCTGACTGATGGATTTCAGCTCTGCTAGCTAGTGACATTCTACTACTACTACTACTATTCATTTGTATTGTGCTACGAGAAGGCCTATGCAGTGATGTACAGAGACATGTAAGAGAGTTCCTGCTCAGCTTACAATCCAATCTAGACAACACAACAACATTCTAAAGCCTAAGAGCTATTCTTAAGGTCCTCTTTCCCTTAAAAATATAGAACTGCAGTATTTAATATAGAGGAGTAAGAACATAGAAACATAGAAACATGATGTCAGAAAAAGACCACATGGCCTATCTAGTCTGTCCTTCCATATCAACAACTACATAGAAACATAGAAACATAATGACAGAAAAAGACCAGCATGGCCTAACATAAGTTATGCCATGCTGGGTCAGACCAAAGGTCCATCAAGCCCAGTATCCTGCTTCCAAAGGTGGCCAATCAAGGACCTGTCAGGTTCTCAAAAGGTAGACAGAAAGATGATGTTGAGAAGGGCAAAGCCAGGCCCTGATAGAACTGAACTGATGACCACCTCGATTTACAAGTCTACAGGCTGATGCAGAAAGCCGGCACTGAAGTCGCACACTATTAGCTATGTACGTGTTTATGAAGCGTGCCGATAGAGTGCAACTTCAGCACCAGCATGCAGAAAGGGGCATATATGCAAATGAGATATCCACAAAACTTCAGTGTAAACCACAAGACACATGCAAAACGTCAGCGTGAAGCAGGAGAGTCAACATGTGCAAACAATAGAAGAGCTACAATTGGTTGTCTGAGCATGTGTGTTGATTTCAGATGGTCACTTGTTATCCGCATAAGGATGGTATCACGGTGTATGCGCACTTTGGTTTGTATATCGGCACATAAAATGTAGACGCAAAGCATTGCGATAGTGCTATAAAGGGAGGAAAAGATGTAAAAGTGCTGTGAGTTCACTGGGGGAGGGTTGTATTTAAAGGGAACTTGCAAGCAAGGTGGCCATTTCTGTTGTCCATCTCTTGTTGTGTTTGTCTGTATTGTTTTGGAGAGATGAAGATGGAGCATGTTTCCAGCTCAGGAAGTGAGACCAGCAGCTAGGCAAAGCATATTCACTCGGCATGCTTTTCTGAGGAGGAAACGGACCTGCTGTACCGCTGTGTATCTGCCAACTACCACAACCTACATGTGGCAAAGATTGCGGCTGGGCAAAGGGCTAAATTATGGGGGAAAATAGCTGCAGATGTGAGCTCGCTGGGGGTGAAGGTACACATGGTCAGTTAAAGCACCGGTGGTGCTATGTGCATTTTGCCATTTAAAAAAAAAAGCAATAGAAATCAAAAAGTCACAGCGGCAGACTGGGGGGACCCTCCACTGGAGCAGCTGATCATGGCAACCTTACAGCCAGAGACAATCAATGGTATTTCTGCCTGTACGGACTCAGCAGAGTCTGCTGCTTCTACCCTAGGGTCAGAAGTGCAAGCTGGTGAGTACATATCTAGACGTACCTGGTGTATTTGGGTAGAGGGATTGTGAAATTGGCTCAATTAATAGCTGTCCCTTTTCCATTTCTTATTGAAGTGTCTGCCTCTGGGGGCTCTTTGACAGTGCCCTCCTCCCCTTTCGGTGAGTACAATTCCCAGCATTACCTTGTGGGAGTTGTGCTGGGACCATGTCACAAATCAGTTCCTCTCACCTATCCTATTTTATTCCAATGATACATATCGGTCATGGCGAGGCTGCAAACATGGATCTGTTCAGTCTGGTATTGAGCTGGGAGGACACAAACACAGAGCTCCCATGACCACCCCACAACCAAGAGCCAATGCAATCGCAGGCAGCAACCGTAGACCCCTTGGAAAAGTTGTCAGCTCAAGTGCTGACAGGGCAGGAGGAGGCAAATGTTGCACTCCTAGCAGAAGCAAAGCATATAGGGCAGGAGCTATACAGTTTAGTCCAGGTGCAGTGGGGGTAGGAGCTGCATCTGAGGAGGTTAGTGGCTCTTCTTTCTGCTGGTCAGACCCAAGGGTTGCATCACCAGGCAACTAAATGTTCACATAGACATGACCACTAATAAACATCTGTGCCTGGTAAGTGGATGCAAGCTTTTGGTGGCCTGACCATACTCTGTTCATTGCATTTTAACAAGTCTCTTCTTTTCTTTCTTTCCCGCAGGCTCCTCACCAGATCCAGCCATTGATCTGTCACGATTCCAGTGTTGGCTATTGTTTAGTGTTGCAGGGTTTTTTTGTTTTACATTTGTTTAACAGTTTCAGCTATGCATAGAAAAAAAATGTTGTATGTATATTTTGGTTCTATGGTGTACATACAATATATTTTGGTTGCTCCCACATATCACGACCGCTGCTCCCTTCCTCACCACTGTGCCCATTGTTCCCCCCCCCCCCCCTTACAGTATTTAGTTATTTGGTTTTATATAGTGCACTATTTATAATCAGCGTGGTTTACAGAAGAACAACTCATTACATGGAACAGATTACATTACATGGAACAGGCTACAATGAATAAGTAAACATAAGTTAATGCAATAATAGATTACATTAAATATGTGAACAAGAACTTAACACAGTAATTGATAACAGATGCCTTTAAGAAAGGTGAACTATATACAAGCTAAAGGGAGCTGGGCATTGTATGGGCGACCATAATGAGCTATGTTACATGGTCAAATGAAAGCTGGAATAGATGTGTCTTCATTGCTTTACGGAAAATTGACAGTAGGCATGAATACTGGTCTGGCTTGAGGACCTGTTTGAGAACCCCTCCACAAAATGACTGTGGAATGGCATTGAGAAAACAGGCAAGACACATGAGTAACAGTGGAAAACAAACTATTTATAAATTTATGTACAGTGGGGGAGGGGTAATAAAAATGGTAGAAGAAAAAAAAAGTTCCAATGCTCTAGCCATTGAGCTACAGAACTTACCACTGTTACTTGCTTGGTAATTCTTGCCTTTGTACCCCATTGTATAGATTTGCTTTGCGATTTTGGAAGCTAAGCAAAGGTGGGCCTGGTTAGTACCTGGCTAGAAGATTACCTTGGAATATCAGATTCTCTAGGCTTACTGTGCAGAAGAAAGGCCAAGTAATCTATTTCCAGTAGCACTTTGCCAAGAAACCCAGAGGGTAGTCACAACATGGATAACTATCAACAGGAGTTAACACTGATTCAACAGCACTTAACAACAATAGGCACAATAAATTCAGCAGTAGAAACAGGAAGTCACAAGTGCTCAAAGTTATTAGCAATCTTTTGCTGGTACTACAAGAACAATAGTTAAGTTTACGTAACTTTTTCCACTCTCTCTCTGCTTGCTCGGTGCCTAAGAAGATTTACTAATTCATCACAGCAGGTGCTAGAAGAAACAAACAATCTTTAATACCTATATCACAGACACACAAGACCACACTCACTATGTTTTCCTAAAGACACAGAGGGACCAATGCTAGCAAGTACGGAAGGCTTTGTGAAGAGTGTAGCCCCCCTTCTGCCCTGCTGCCACCTAATGCAAAAAGATGCTTTATGCATGAGCCACCTGTGTGCAAGTTCTTGTGCTGACATCAGCACACAACTAATTTAAATGCCACGGTCAAAAAGTATTAGCTTTTACACCCTGATGCAAAAAAGTGTGCAGAAGACCCGAAGGTACAGCGCTACGTTTTTTTGAGACTGGGACTTTAAAGCCAGAGTTGAAGAGGAATAAAGTTGAAGAATAAAGTTAGCTCCTTCTTCTGCAGTCTGCATTGGTGAGGATTTCATTCCTGTTTCTTCTCTTTACTGCAACTCTTTTATGGCTTAGTTGAAGGAGAAGGATCAAAAAAGCAAAAAACGGCAGAGGATGAGAACCTGAATGGGGGATGTGCTGGTCTGCTGACATAACAATACAGTGGTATTTCTGTGTAGCGTAATATTGATGTTTATGCATGAGACAGTATTCCAGCACATCTACATTAAAATCCTATGCACAGTTACAGTTTTCCTGAAACCAAATATTTATGCGCAGAATAGCATTCCAGCACATGTTCATGAGTGCCAATACATATTTTCTGTTTGCAAGATATAGCTGCTGCTAGCACAAACCTGAGTGCATATGCTTCCAGAGTACTCTTCCATCCTAGTGCAAATTTTTGCATATAACTTTTTTTTATGCTATTTGGTTATTGCATTGGGGAGCAAACTTTTGTCTTAATGCTTGCATTAGGACCCTTTTGTCAAGTCAATCTCCCGCTTTTAGCCTATGGTATGCGGTATGACCATTGCCTCACGATTTTTCCCTCGCACATAATAATTAGATGTGTCATCCCAGGTAAGGGCAAGAACACGTCCGAAAATTGGGCTAACAAGTGCTTCGCTTGTCTTTTCTGGTCCCCTGACAACTCACTTCCTATTGGTACCTCAGTGGGGTCCTTTGTCTGTGTAATCTCGGGGCACAGATCTTCTTTCTCTTCTAGCACTTGAGCTCCTAGCCTTCTTAGATCTTCCAAGTTGATATGGAAGGTCTGCGCCTTCCCTCTCCACTGCTCAACCTCGTAGTCTACAGGGCCTAGTTTCCATCACACCTTAAAAGGGCCTATCCACTGGGCCAGTAACTTATTGTTGGACGTGGGTAGCATGACTAACTCCTGGTCCCCTGGGTTAAAACTCCTCCCCCGTGCCTGTCTATCACAGTAGGTCCTTTGTTTCTCTTGGCTTTTTAAAAAAATTGCATTATCTCACTGGGAGAAGGTTCTTAATTGAGTCTTCAAATGGGTAACCTGTTCAATTACAGGTTCTAATCCTTTCTCCGTTCCCACCCAGGTATCCTGTACCATGTCCAAGAGACCCCGGGGTTCCCCAAGCTAAGTTGGGCTTTTCACCTTCAAAAGCTCGAATGGTGAAAAGCCCAACTTAGCTTGGGGAACCTCTCTATAGGCAAACAACATGAATGGGATCACTTGTACCCAAGTCTGACAGTTATTCCCTATACTCTTCTTTACCATTTGGATCAGGGTTTGATTAAAATGTTCGACCAGGCCATCCGTTTGCAGGTGGTAGGTGGTGGTCTTAATGTGTTTGATCCCAAACACAGTTAAGTCTGCCTCCAATTGCTTGGACAAACATCGGAGCCCCAATCAGTCAAAGGTTCTTGGGGAAACCCTACTTCACAAAAAATTTTCAATAGATCCCGTAACTGTAACTTTCTGTAATGGAACCGCCCACGGATAGCAGGTGGCGTAATCAACAAGTACTCAAAGGTATTGATACCCTGCTAGGCTCCTGTCTAGTGGCTCCACAATGTCCATAGCCATCTGATCCAGGGGTGTTCGACTCCTGGGATTGGAATCTGGGGAGCTTTCTTTGTTGGGTCTTATTTTTCCTTTGGCACATGGCACAACACTGGCAGAACTTATTTACATCCTAATAGATGTTAGACCAAAAGAACCTTTGTGTGAGGCTTACTATCACCCCTGTTCCCATAGGTGTCCTGCCAAAGGATGACTATGCACCAGAGTCACTAAGGCCTCCTGGAATACCTGGGGCATCATAAGTTTGATCTGTTCTCCTTTCCCTTCCCAGAATGTGATCCGGTATAACAAATTATTTTTCTTTCTGAAGAGGGGATAGCTCTCTTTCCCCTTTTTGTTTCCCTTTCCTTCTGCCTTACCCCAGGCTTAGCTTGTTCTTCAGGAAAGTTATCAAATTTTGACAACACTTCTTCCCCAAGAGCCTCAACTCCCCCTAGGGGAATCAGCCCTTTCCACTTTTCTTCCCTCCACTAGGCCCTACTTTTTCTGGTCTTCCCTCCACCTCCTATGATTTCCAAGGTTGCAAAGGGAAACAATTCCCCTAGTGTAAGGTTGGTTTGTCCCTCCAGGGTATAGTCTACTAAAGCTGACCGGGAATTACTCGACTCTAACATCCCCTCCCAATCCCGGCCTAAGATTAGTGGCACTGGGAGCCTATGTACAATGGCCATTCCCAGCAGTTGTTGCCTGTTGTCCCATGTAACGTTTATCTCATAGGCTGGTTGCTTCATACATCCTGGTGGATGCACCTAACATGTATGGGGCCCAGATACCTGCCCTGCCCCTTACCAACTCCTAAACTCTGGGCCAGCTCTCAAGACATCAGAGACTGATTATTCCAGGTCAGTCCCACTCATACATACCCCCTTTTTAAGAGGTACACTCCAGTTTCCCAAAGCCCTACTAAGCCCCATGCCAGAGAAGGAACATTCCATTGTTGGGCAATCCCTTTGGAAATGGGCCACATCCCCACAAGCAAAGCACTGTAGCCCTCTTCAGGACTCTTGAGTAGGCTTTTTCCCTGGATATCAACTAGTTCTATCCCAATTTTCTTTTGGCCTAGTAGGTCCCCTTACCATGGGGTAGCATCTTGGCTTCTCCTTTCCCCCTTCCCTGGGAACTCAGGGCCCCTGGGATTCTGCATCCAAAAATTTCTCAGCGAGGCTTACTGCTTCCATTACTGAAGTAGGGCCCTACCTGGATACCCAAGTCCGTATCTCCCCCTGCAAAAAACAGAGGGACTGTTCCAGAACTATCTTTTCCACTATCAGAGGGCCAGAGTTTTTATCTGGTTCTAACAATCTAGTGGCTAAGTGTTAACTGGTGGGCCACCACCCAAGGTCTCTCTCCCTGGTGAAACTCCATTGCTCTAAAGCGCTTCCTGTAATTTTCTGGGGATAGCACTAACTGGTCCTGAATAGCCGCTTTTACCTCAGAATAGTCTGCGGCTTCAACGTCTAGGGATCTGTAGGCCGTTTGGACTTCCCCTATCAGTAGCGAGGCCAAACCTACGGCTTGCTGGTCTAAGAGCCAACCTGCAGTGATAGCAGCCCTTTCAAAAGTAAAAATATAGGTTTCAGGATCGTCCCCGGGTCCCATTTTTGTTAGGGTGAGGATTCAGGTTCCCTCCAGTCCTCCCACTGAAACAAACCCCTTATTTCAGCCCACTTCAGGCTTCTGAATCCTTCCTGATCTGGTCATTTCATCTGTGAACTTTCGTAGCTCTTGAGTCTGTGCCTCCAATAGCCGGAAGAATGGCTGGTTGAGTTGCACCTGCTGTTCCAGGAACTGATCTGTTGGCTCGGCAAGCCAACAGATCAGCAACTCTGAAGCCATGGTTCTGGAAAAACAGAGAGAAAATAACCGAAGTGCAAGTCTTCAAGAGGGTGTACCCACCCTGCCTTTAGCCAGACTAACCCCTTTCCCGTCCCCAATACTCCTACCTTCCGGGCAGATAGGTCTCAGTGTTGTTAGTCCACTGGGCCTCGCCAGGATGGGCTCCTCCTCTGACTGTTGCTCCCTCCTCCATCGATGGATAAGTGGCTATGCTCCGACATGTTCATGATCCCACTCCTGACACCATATGTTCCTCCTTCTCTGGTCAGGTCCCGCACCATCGGTCTCCAGGTCCAGATTGCAGGCATCTGGTGGTTCTTTCAAGTCTCTCCTGTAGTCCTCCAAGCACAATCAGTTCAAGAGCAGAGTCCAAGTACCATTCTTTATGACTGCCCCTTGCAGGGAGATCTATCTCCAGTTCCTCTTTGCCTTAGGGTGAGGACAGCGACAGTCCCAATATCCCCATCCAGTAGGGTTCTTTCAACATCCGAGGTTTGCCCCCCACCCTTTGCGTAAGGCAACTGTCCCCTCCCTGGGCTAAAGGTAGCCCTCACTAGGGTCCTTCTTAGCAAAGAAAACACAGACAATATGTAAATAAGTAGGCAATATGCAAATTAAGTCTTTCCAGCATCCTCCAATTCACTAGCAAATATATACCTCAATTCTCAAAGCAAATCCCCCCCCTTAAAACTCCCTGGTTCAACCAGGATGCGTCCCAGGTGTTCAACTACCTGAACAACCTGCCACCTCCTATGTAGCTTCCTGTTGCTATATCTACCCCAGGTCTGATGGGCTATCAACTGGTTGAATCTGCATGGGTGTTTGCTGTTTCTCAATCCCCAGTTCCATCTCCTCCTCCTGGGGGTTCTCCTGTCTCCTCTCCCAAGGGGCCCCTTCCATGATCTCCCTGGGGGTCTGGGGTATGTCCTCAAACTCTCTCCCTCTCAACCCTGGAGTGGTCAGGGAATAGGATCTGGGTCTTCCTAACTAGAAAAGGGACAGGAAATTGGACCCTACCCTGGACCCTTCTCCGGCCCCTGGTCCTCCCATCCCGCTGATCCTGGGGGACCCTCCCAAGTGGACCTGAACCTCTAGAACAGGGACCAACCAGGGTCCCTTGGGCTTCAGCTGTGATGGGATGTGCACCCCATTATACCTGCATACAGGAGCATTTAGAAAAAGCAAGCATCAAATCTATGAAGTTGTCTTCAATAACAACAAAACAGCTGGAAAGCAGGTTAAAGCAAGCCCCAAACTGGAAGAGCCCTGGCCCAGACGGAGTAACTAACTTTTGACTCAAACAGTTAAGGATCTGGTGAATTGCAAAAATCAGTTGTTTAAGAAGCAGACTTAACACCACAGTGGCTTACTACAGGCAGAAAATTTCTCCTTCCAAAAGGGGACCCAAATAACAGTCCTAAAAATTATAGACCAATAACTTGCCTACCTACAATCTACCCACTATGTTTGTTACCTATTGTTCCTTTCTTTTCCCCCCCGTCCACTGTCTCTATTTTCTTTCCTTTCCTTTAGAGGTTTTATTGGCGTTCCTTTTTCCTTTTCTGCAGCATCCTTTTTAAACTCATGAATTTTATTGTTGATTGTAAACCGCCTAGGTACTTTTTTGTCAGGGCGGTATATAAAGTTTTAAATAAACAAACATAAAATAAACAAACATAAATCTATAAGCTGTTCATTGCAATAGATGAAGACAAAGTATATGATCTTATTGACTCCAATAACATCATGGAAATAGAGCAAAAGGGCAACAAGAGAGGAGCATATGGCACCAAAGAGCAGTTAATGTTGAAAAAGGCCATCATGACCAGCATTAAGAAAAGCAGAAATCTCAGTGTAACATGGATTGTGTGGTAAGGAGAGTGCAGCTCAGCATGGAAATAAAAGAGAAAGAAGAACTTTTTCTTCTTTTCGGGGGATGGGTGCACTAGAACACATACACCACAGCAAAATCCCTGAGAGAAACCAAGAGGGTAGAGCTAGGCTTAAGCCACTCCCAGACGCCATGACAACCCCAGGTAAGAGTAGGAGGTACAAGTGGGTGGAGTCAGAGAGGGAGGTGCCCTGCTCAACGTTTAAGTTTGAGAAAACAAACAAAGTTGAGAGAAGCAGTCAGGGGAGAAGCAGCCAAGCAAGAAGCAGTCAAGGGAGAAGCAGCCAAGCAAGAAGCAGCCAAGAGAGAAGCAGCCACAAAGAGAGCAGCAGCAGAGACAAGAGCAGCCAGCACTGCAGCCAAGGAAGCTACAGAGAAGGTTCCAGGCAGAGGACCAAACAGACTGGCAAGAGGGAGAGAGAGAAAAGGTTGGCTTTGAGAAGGCCAAGGCAAGAGTGCTTAGACTCCTCTGATGAAGGGTCTGTCTGCAGGCAGCAGAAGCCCCAGGAAGGGAAGTGGAGGTCTGACCCTGATTCCCTGTCTAGCTCAGAGGCAGAGAGAGTCACAAGCCACAGAAGCCTCAGCCAGGAAGGTGCTGCAACAAGACTCCAAGGTAGGAGAAAGAAAGCAGTAAAGCCAAAACCCTGTGTTTCTTGCTCTGACTCTGAAGAGAGGTTGAGGCCTGAGAAAACCCGGATTAGGAAGAAGGGGTTGTCAGGAGAAACTGAACAGGAGAAGCCCGTTGAAGTCCTACCTAGAGGAGAAGGGGCCATTCAGTGGAATAGGCTGTTTAACTTGTTAAAGAACATTAAGCATAAAGTGCCTGAGCGTTTTCAAACTTTGCCAAGATACAGCTCAGCAGAAAGCATGGAGGTAGAAGGTAAAGAAAGTGACCTGACTTCAGCTTGTTCTGAGATGGACTGCGATATGTGCATTGTGGCCAAGTAATGAAAGCCTGAGAGCAGTGAGAAGTTAGGAATTGTAAATACATGTGCTTTATGATTATGGAATTGAGAAGCATCATAAAGGGAAAAGAAAAGAAAGCCTGTGTAAATAATTCTACTACAACACTAGTTGTAAGCTTTGCTTTAATAGGAGAAGATTATCCTTTATTTTCTTTGACTTGAGTGTACAACTGCTTTAAGATTTGTTACCCGCTTGCCACGGAAGCTAATAAAATTCCTGTGTGCTTTGAAACAACCACTTGGTTCATTTATCTCTATACACAACTACAATCCTTGGTAAAGAGGAATTCAAGATGGCTTCCCGTCCCTACTAGGCGACCGCCTGGTAGGGGCGCGACTGCCACAATTGATTATAAGAAAGTGTTTGGCAGCTTCCCACATTCTTGGATAATAAATTGCCTTGAAATGTATAAAATAAATCCTGGTTTGATAGAGTACATTAAGTTCACCATGGCAATGTGGCAAACCACACCCTTTTTGAAATATGAAGATGGTCGGTCGATCATTCTTAACATCAGGATCCAGCGAGAAATATTTCAGGGGGATTCCCTGTCGCCCCTTCTATTTTGTGTGGCGCTTAATCCAATAAGTACTCTCATCAGCTCTTTGGGATACGGATTTAGCCTGGATCCTAAAGAAGGTAACAACACCGAAACATCTCATTTATTATTTGTAGACAATCTGAAGCTCTATAGTTCCAGAGCAGTTCCATGTGGTGAAAAGCTTTTCTGATAACATCAGGATGACCTTTGGCCTTGACAAATGTGCTAAAGCAACTTTTTTTTTTTTAGGAAAATTGAGCAAAATGGAAGGCATCTCCCTGGCTGAAGGTTGTCACATCAAGGAACAGGAAGGTGTACATAAGTATCTCAGAGTAGAGGAAGGAATGACTCTCAAACAAAAATTACTGAGAGAAAAGATCAGTAAAGAATAGTACAGGAGATTAAAATCATTACTGAAAAGTGCTTTAACATCATGGAATAAGATACAAGCCATCAATCAGCTGGCAATTCCTGTACTCTCATACATTTTGGGATTGTGGACTGCCTCTGAAAGATCTTGAAAAACTGGATGTACAAACACAGAAACTCCTCCATGTCCATGAAGTAATTTGCAAAAATCAGTGTATGCCAAGACTGTACACCCCCCTTCCACCTAACCTGGATTTTCAATGCTGGGGTCATATGAGACCCTAGCATTGAAAATGCGGGTCTCTCTGCATAACCTGGAAGCTGTGGGATCTAGTCAGATAGCACCGATTTTTGATGCTACCCGCTTAGCCCTCTGCACCTGAAAGATAGGCGGTGCTACCCGGTTAGCCCTTTCCTCCACCCCTGTTCCATCCCGGAATGCCCCTAACACCCCCCAATGCTAACCGCATAGCATCTGGGTGCGTTAGGGACTTATCTGGGATGTTTGAAGGCACTACTCATGTAGGTGCCTTTCGAAAATCCCGGATAAGACATTTATATGGGTAACTAGGACAGTTACATGCCTAGATCTGAAGGAGGGCTAGCTCATAGAGATTGATTACATATACAGAGCTACTATCATAGGCCTCCAGGCCTACTTAACTGCATCATCAGATCCAAATACACAAAAAGTGCTGAAATATGAAAGTAAATGTCCAGAACCTGCCTCCATCATCAAACTTGGACAAGTATTTTGACTACTAGTAGGAATGAGTGAGAATCCACAAGCATACACAGGGAAGGAAGTAACAGAATTTGCAAAACAAGAGAAAAACCTCTCCAAAGAATTAAATAACAAACAAGTTAAAATAAGCGGCGAATGCACAAATTCAGTGGGAAATACAGAGTGTTAATCCAGGAAGTCTTTGTCAATCAAGAACGGACACATGAATGGTCAAGGAGAGGAGAACTGAAACCGAAGAATGAGAGGTTGATAGTTGCAGCCTAGGACAGCGGCTCACGGACGAGACGATTTACAGCAAGCATTGAAAAAACTGGCAAAACAGACAAATGTCAATTATATGGGAAAGAGCTGGAAATGGTGACTCACCTCACCTCATAGCTGGCTGTGAAGTTTTGATGGGGTCCACCAAGGGAGCACCAAACCACGTAAAGAACAGAACCCAGTCTAAAACTCGTAGTAAACCAGGAAGGATTCTTTATTATTCTATTGCACATACATTAGCTCACCAGCCCGACACGAGCCGTGTTTCAATCAATCTTCATCAGGGGCTTCTGGTGTGCTGCATCCATAATATATAAATAATTAAAAACATAAATAACATCACAACTCAACATATTTAAACATAAATATGAATATAAACATAAAATAATAAATAATTAAAAACCATATATAAACCATGTATAAAACCGGGCCTTACTCACATAAAACCATAACTAGTGTGACATACATGGATAAAAAATAATTTATCATAGATAATCAATAAAATAAAATAAACGATTCTTGAAAGGGTGTTCTAATACTGTACCTTAATTAGTAGATATTTCTATTATGATGACTTTACTAAAACAAAACAGAAACATATGACCATTTGAGCTTGCTATGTCAACAGGAAAGGACTTATAAACAAATAAATACATCCATATTAAATCGATCATACACTCTTTCCTGTGTTGAAATTAGGAGCCGAAGTGAGGAGGGATTAAATTGCCATATCATTACATCAACTTCTCAAGGCTACAATCTTCCTCATGCATATTCAATTAATTTTTAACACTATATTAAAAACTATATTAAAAACTATACTAAAATTAGGAGCCGGAGTGAGTGAGAACAAGGGGGGATTTACCTATTATTTCATCTGTTGCTCCAGAGAATAGTTTTACACACTCAATAAATTCTAATCACTGACTTTAAACTACTCAAATAACATCTTCTATTTCAAATGCCAACCACACCATTACAGTATCCCTGTCATTTTCAATAAAACTGATCTGGATAGCAACCAAAAACATTCTTGTACCTTCTCACTTTTCAGCGACACGGGGAATCGCCAAACTCATTGCAGTCTTCTCTCATCTGATCCATCAAAAGACGCCCGCGTCTGCGCTGTCTTAAACGCAGGGAAACCAGCGTCATATTCCTAGCATCACTTGTTGCTAGGCAGAACAAGACTCCTCTCGTGTTAAAGCCTATTCCATTCATTGTATTACTAGCATCACTTGTTGCTAGGCAGAATAGAACTCCTCTCATGTTGGTGCCTATCTGAACCATTATTACAAGACAGAATAGAACTCCTCCCATGTTAGTACCTATCCCGTCCATGGTATTACTAGCATCCTTGTTGCTAGGCAGAATACAACTCTTCTCGTGTTGGAGCCTAGTTCATTCATTTGGGCTATTGATAGTGTTTCTACAAGCATCACTTGTTGGTAGGCAGAATACAACTCTTCTCGTGTTGGAGCCTATTTCATTCATTTGGGCTATTGAGTGTTACTCAATACTGTGGTAGGCCATGGCCTAGCATGGCCTGTTGCTATGAAAGGCCTGTAACTTAGGCCTGGATTCTAACCCATACTATAGCTAGAAAAGAACCAAAAATTTGTGTGAAATAAGAAAACTGGTTTTGAAATGCTTAATCAGAAGTTTTTATGAATTCATAAGTCTTCTATTATTCTCTTGTATGTGAAAGAACAGAAATGTTTCAGAATATGCATTCCTGGAGCCAAGGTTAGCCTTGAAGTTAAGTCAAGAACTGGACCATTGTTAGAACGGTCCCGAGGGAGGGGGACCAGTTGCTAGGCTCCGGAAGGATTTCTAATTGGATAACTGAAGGGAATGTATAGCCAATGAAATGTTTGCATGTATCAGATGTATTGAGCTAGAACCAATGGAAAGTTTTCATGTATCAAGCTAGAAAAGTGGTATAAAAAGTTATGTCTTTATGGAGAGCTCCGCTCAGTTCCTTGAAAGCTTTGATTGACTGGGCCTGTGCACAAATAAACTGGTTTGGACCCTGTAAATTGACTCCTGGACTTGTTAATTGACTGCAGTTTGCTGTTACATTTCTTGGTGCGTTGGCCGGGAAATGCGAGTGGTAAATGGTATTCAAGTGAATAAATCCACGTAATTCGCCTTGAGGTTTGGTCCGGTTGGAACCATGTCTGTCCGACTGCAGGGGAACTTCTCAGGCGCCGCCAATCACTTTGTATCGGAGAGGGTTCTGCCTGCCTTGGCAGGCCATTGGGTCCAGCTGGCCAACATCTCCGACCCGGGGGATTCCAGGGTCCAACTCAGAAGCTGGTGTGGTATCGGGGACCGGATCCGGTGAGTAACTGTTTTTGTATTATTAAGTCAGACAGTACTGGAACCTGGAATCATATGGTAATGGGAAAAGTGGTAAAAGGACACTGATCACGTCCGGAGTGGTCCGAGTACTCTTGCAAGGGCTATTAAGAGCGCAAGAGGAAACCACTGACTCCTTCTGGTAAAAAAAATCATGATTAACGGTAATGGTAAAACTTTTGGTAAGCCTAGATAGTCAGGATTGGGCTTTTGGGAAATGCAATTGTGTTTGTGTGTGAGATGTGTGAGTGAGAGGTCTTGAAAAAGGCCAAGCGAGAGTGGACTCCGGACTAGCGCAGTTCCTAGCCGGGCGACTGCGTCTAGGTCGCGAAACGGAGGAAGCGTTTGGTGTATTGTCCGTCCTTACTGTGTGTCTGATTTTTGTTATCTGTTGAAACTGCGAGTTCCCCTTCTGGTATAAATGTGAGATTATTCTGTTGGGTAATTTGTGACAGTTTACTGATTAAGAAATAGTATTAAGAAAGGAAGAAAGAAGACGTAAAACGTTACTTTAAAATCAAGGATCTGTCTCACTTATTTCAGTTTTCCTTCAGAACAGCTGAGACTGGCAAGCGAGAAAGACGGGGCGTGTCTGGAGAAAGAATGTAGCTGTTAACCCTGTGAGGGCTTGTTTTCAGCGTTCTGAAGCTGAGCTGATCTGTGATTATTTTAGAAAAATTGTACCTGTTTTATTCAATGTGTCTTAATAGTGATGTTCCTTCTGCTATGGTCATGTATTATATATCATTTAATAGGAATGTTTAGTCAGAATTTTGAATCCCGATAGTTTTGGGCTTAGCCTAGGAAAGGGTTACGTTCTTATTAACCCCTTTCCAGCTCCTTAGCTGTTCTCGTTAATATTTCAAGCCCTGCTTTGTGGTCACGGACCAAGTGAGGAGGATTTTGTAAAGCTAGTATTACATGTTACGGCATATAACTTTAAAATAAATACTTTATTCCGATCAGATAGGCAGATCTTATGGTCCAGACAGAAATGATAGAAAAATTAAGAAAACTGCTTTTGTTTTCCCTTTGTCCTACAAAGTAGAGGTTAAGAGCCATTCCGAGCCAGCAGTACCAGATCGCGACTTGAAAGTGATTTAAATCTTGAGTGAATAAGGACGTTTATCATGCTTGAATTCTAGTTCCTGATATACTGCGGCAAGCACCTCATAGAAGACATACTTATTGTTAATAAAAATAAAATAGGAAGGAAAAAGTGTATATGTATTGTCACAGGGTGGACCTAGGGCAGCATGAGAGAATGCTGAGCAGTATGAATGATCAAGGAAAAAGTGACAGGATGAATGAAGGAATGCTTGACAGTTGCCAGGGACAACGAAAGCACACGTGCCCAGAGCCTGGAGAGACACCCCGTGAGTAAGGCACGGGACTCTGCTTCACCTAATGAAGCGCAGCTGAAGAAAGGTGGAGTCAGAAAATACATAGATAAAACGGACTACCAAACATTCAGTGGTAGGCAAGCTTGGAGAGAGAGGCAACCTTGGAGAGAGAGGCTACCTTGGAGTGAGAGACTACCTTGGAGAGAGAGGCTACCTTCGAGTGGGAAGCAAGCTTGGAGAGAGAGGCAAGCTTGGAGAGAGAGACAGCCTTGGAGAGAGAGGCGTTCTTACAGGCAATCTTGGAGAGAGGAGCCGAGTAGGCACTCCTGGAGAGAAGAATTGTGGAAAGAGTCCAGAGACCTGTGTGGCTCTGAGAGAAGGCAAGTGAAATATAAGAAAGCTGCAACAGCAGATACAGGGGAAAAGAAGGGATATAAGGGATATTTGCCCTCTAAAAGGGAAGAGTCTTGGAGGCATAAAAATACCCTTACAAAGCCTGGACATTCAGAGGCTGATAGCAAGTTTTCTCCTGTTTATAAAAGTATTAAAAGAAGGGAATTTCACCTACCGAGAGAAGCAGAAGAAATCCCTTATTACAGTGAACTCTTAGCTCCAAGAGAAACGCCGTTACACAGTTTGCAATCGGGTACAGCTGAGCCGGGAGAGCTGAGGCAGACCCAGCAGGGAGCGTATCACAATTACTCAGCTAGCAAGCTAAACAGAGACCTGAGCTATCCACTGAAGCACCAGCGGGGGCAGGGTTCTAGAAAACAGCATACAGAGTTTGGTGACCTTCCCCAGGGAAGCAGTGCTACTCAGAGGAAGAGGAACTTCCTAACTAACGAGGCAAATCTGCCATACTTTTATTCCACATTAGAAGTAGGCAATGCAGATTCCTCCGGACCAGAATTGATGGAATATGAAGATTCTGGTACATTAGAAGATACAGAATTAATGGAATGTTCTCTTACTACAAAAGAACCTGAGTACTCCTTAAGGTAAAGGTTTGTGTAACCTTAATTCCATGTGCAGGTAGCAAAGGCTACAAACTCTCTCTCTCTCCCTAGCCAAACAGACAAAGTAGGCTGTTTGTTCTTTTCTTTTGTTTGACGTTATATGCTGAAGAAAGCTATTTGTGTTATCCATTTACTTTATGTTATAAGCCAAGTTAGGCTATTTATTTCTGTTGTTAAAGAAGAAAACCTCAAAGGGACGGGGAATAAAACCCTAAAAGAAAAGAAGGTTTATGTGTGATTTGTATAGATACAAGCACGGCACAACTACCACCCTCATAAGCCAAACCATACCAGCAGTCAAGGCTGGGGCGGATGAGGTGTGACAGTATTCTAGATATCCACCCACTTTATGAAAAAGTATCCGGAATGTCCTTTGAATATCTCCTTCCTAAACTGTAAGATTTAAAGTACTTTCTTTTGCAGAGATGCTATTCAGCTTAAGTGCAGATTATCACATGTTGCAAAATAATAGCTTTATATTTTAAGGACTTTATCTAAATTGTTCCTGTTTAGAATGAGCACACACATCTATTATGCTTATTACAATCAATCTACGCTCATGTTGTCTGCCTACCCTTTGTTTACAGCAATAATATGTTTTTTTCTAATAAGTGCACCCAGAGGAACATTATTGTATAGTTCTGATTCGTAGTCCATAGGAAAATGCAGCCTGACTGGCCGCCCCCTCTGTCTGTTGTTAACTACGTCACCATGGGGGAGGGGGGGTCAGAGTCCATGCAGATTTTGTTGAAATGTATGCCTAGGGATTTAGCAAGGGCTCTGCTGGAGACTACAGATTTAAAAAAAAAAAAAAATCTCCCACCCTATTAGAAATGCTCTGTGAAAGGGGGGCGGCCAGTGTTAGTTACTTCATGGCCCCGTAGTTTCCCGTGTTTATCAGATTGTACAGAGAATATTCCCTGATCAGTTCCCCTACATAGGATTCCTGGTTAAATGTTTGGAAAAAAAAAAAAAAAGAAAACAAGCTCTCCTGGATAGAGCGTTGCTATGAGAAATGGTGTAGGAAATTAGTAGCAAACACAAGAGGGCCCGGAAGTCTGGAAGAAAAAAAAAACTGCCCGTTTCCTCAGCTCTGCCATCATCCCGGGCAGAGCCTGCAGCAAGGGGGGGAGGGGGGATACCTCCTTGCAAATGTCACTAGCTACCTCCGCAGCAGGAGAAGAGAAGCCCCAGCACAAGTAGGGATTTATTTGCTAGTTCAGCCTGATTGCCGTATGCCTTCAGATGTACAACTACCAGTAAGAGAGAGGGTCACGTATTCCTAATCCCATTGCACTAGGTCCAGCTTTGCACTAGCCAGCTGACCAGCTTTGTTTCTGGCATTATACCTTCTACGCTGAGAAACCATAGGATTTGATTGAATTAATGAACAGTATTATGCAGACCCAATCCAAATAGCGCAGGCAGCCCTCACTATATACCCCATGCAATCCAGCAGCCCAGGAGAATTTGCGTTTTTGTCAGTCAGTCCCAGAAAGATATAAAAACAGAAATTGCAGAAACTGGATGGATTTGTGGGCATGATAGTTAATGAATGTAACGGAGAAAGTGAATGATACTTTAGTTGAATAATGTGGAGGAGGTTTTCCTAACCAAAGGACCAGAGGACGTGGAAGAGGCCGCGGAAGTGAAAGGCCTAAATTGGGTGTGAATCAGTGTGCCCATTGCAGAGAAGAAGGACATTAGAGAAGTGAATGCCCGTATCTTGACTCCACCCCCAGGGGGGAGGAGGGAGTACTTGATTACAGAGTCATAGAAAAAATAAACCGAGCACAGTGTTCCAGCAAGAAAGGGAAGCAGCCATAGAGGGAGTGGCAGCCAAAGAGGGCTATAGCATGAATGAAGACTAGGCCAGACCGGACTCCAAGTTTCCCTGGGTCCCCAGGAGTCAGTCTGAAAATAGGGGACCAATATATGGACTTTATGAGGGATACAGGAGCAGAATACTAAAGCCAGTAGCCCCTGTGTTTTTCTCGATGCAGCACCATTGTCAGAGTTACTGGGGCTAAGGCCACAAACCCTATCCTGCAGAACCACATGTGTGAACTAGGGGGACAGAAAATAACACACCAGTTCTTGTATATGCCTGAGTGTCCAATTCCACTTCTGGGCCGAGACATGCTTGTTCAGCTCCAGGCCCAAATATCTTTTGCAGATGGGGGAGAAATGCAAATGACTGTGAACCCAAAGCCTGCTGGGTTAATGGTGCTTACTGTTCCCCGAGAAGAAGAGTAGCGGTTCTATAGTGCATCTCCAATCAAGCTAGCTAGTTCCTGTATACCCACCAACCTCATACCCCCACCTGAAGTATGGGCAGAAGATAAACCACCTGGCCTAGTGAAGAACATAGCCCCTGTCATTGTCACCCTCAAGCTAGGAGTGGAACCAGTGCATGTGACCAGCCATTGAAGGAATTCACCACCATCTGATGAAACTGCTGAAGTATGGACTTCAAGGAATGTCAGTCACTTGCTTATAGCCACCAACTCAGGAAGTGAATGTCCACAAGCCACCAGTGAACTCTTGCACCTTTTTAATGAGGCTGGATACAAAGTCTCAAGAGCCAAGGCATAATTATGTCAAACAAGTTAAATACCTAGGATTCCAGTTGTCCAGCAGAATTAGGCGCCTGAGACCAGAACGTAAAGAAGCTGTATGCAGTATTCCTGCTCCAACCACCAGGAGGCAAGTGAGAGCCTTCTTGGGTGCCACAGAGTACTGTTGTATATGGATCCTCAATTTTGCGCTGCTAGTAAAACCATTGTATCAAGCCATCAAAGGATTGGAACAATCTCCATTAGAATGGGGACCTGAACAAGAAACAGCATTCAAGACTCTGAAGACAGCCCTGATGACATCACCAGCCCTTGGACTACCAGATGTACAGAAGCCATTTCGTCTATATGTCCATGAGTCACAAGGAAATGCCTTGGGAGTGTTGACTCAGCCACTTGGATCTTGGCAGCGACCTGTAGCGTATCTATCTAAGCAATTGGACATTGTTGCAAAAGGATGGCCACCTTGTCTGAGAGCCATCGCAGCTACAGCACTTCTAGTAACTGAAGCAGACAAGCTCACTCTAGGACAAAATCTCTGTGTAATAGTGCCACATTCTGTTCAAACCCTCATGAACCACAAAGGAAATTACTGGTTCACCAACTCACGAATGCTAAAGTACCAGAGCATATTGTGTGAAAATCCTCGATTGCAATTGATGGTCAGTCAAGCCTTGAACCCAGCTACACTGTTACCAATTGGAACTGACCCTCCTGATCATGACTGCATAGAAGTCATGGATACTGTATTCTCAAGTCGACCAGACCTGACAGATATGCCTTTTGAAGATCCAGAACAAACTTTCTTCGTGGATGGAAGCAGTCTTGTAGTCAATGGACATCGTTGTGCTGGATATGCAGTAGTAACCCTGGATCTTGTAATTGAATCTTCAGCCCTAGCCTCAGGAACATCAGCACAGAAAGCAGAATTGATAGCACTCACAAGAGCACTAATACTGGGAAAAGGACTCTGTATAAATGTATACACAGATTCTGAGTATGCATTCACAACATTGCATGCTCATGGAGCCTTGTACAGAGAACGGGGATTGATAACTTCAGGAGGAAAATCTATCAAATATGGCCCAGAGATATTGACATTGTTAGATGCTGTATGGGCCCCCGAGCAAGTTGCAGTTATGCACTGTCAAGGACATCAAGCAGGAAAAAGAGAAATTGCACAAGGGAACAGATTTGCAGATGCCTCTGCTCGTAAAGCAGCCATTACCGGACAGACTCTAACTCAGAATACTACAATTCAAGCAGTTCTATTTCCTGTACCTCTTAATTCATGGGATCCCCGATATACTGCAAAAGAATTGGACTATTATTGTGAACAAGAAGGGGGAGTACTCAGAAATGGATGGATAGAACTTCCACCACAGGAAGGAAGTCAACCTCCTGGACAAATAGTGATTCCTGAAGCATTAAGTTTGGCCTTTGTTCAAGCATTTCATCAAGCAACATATTATGGAAAAACTGCAATGACAAAAGCTTTGAAACCTCATTTTTATATTTCTTTGTTGGAACCTTTGACAGCTTCAGTAGCTCGTCAATGTAAAACATGTGCCAAGAACAATGTCAAGCAAGGTCCTAATCTACCAATAAGAATTCAATCAACAGGAGTTACTCCCATGAGTAACTTTCAAGTGGACTTTACTGAAATGCCCAAAGCAAATGGATACCGTTACTTGCTTGTTCTAGTGTGTACCTACTCGGGGGGGTAGAAGCTTTTCCCACCAGGACTGAGAAAGCCAGAGAGGTCACTAAAGTCTTACTTCGTGAAATTGTTCCAAGATTTGGAATACCATTAGTCATAGGGTCAGACAATGAGCCCTCATTTATATCCCAAGTAACTCAACAGTTAGCTAAAGCTCTACAGATACAATGGAAGTTACGCACAGCATACAGACCTCAGAGTTCAGGGAAAGTAGAGCGAATGAATAGAACTCTGAAATCTCAATTGTCCAAACTTTGTCAGGAAACACATTTAAAATGGCCACAGGTACTTCCAATAGCTCTTTTAAGGATACGCTCAGCACCTACTAAGTCATTAGGACTTTCTCCCTATGAGATTTTGTATGGTAGACCTTCACCTATTGTCAAAGGGATCAAAGGGGATATGAAGCAGATAGGATCTGAAATTACTAGGCAAGAACTATTAGCACTAAGTTCTGTTTTGCAGAATCTTCACAGATGGGTACAAGACCAATTACCCATCAACCTGACTGAACCACTGCATCCTTACAAGCCCGGTACTTCGGTGTGGGTCAAAGACTGGAAGAAGACACCGTTAGAACCATACTGGAGAGGACCATATGTCGTCATCCTGTCAACACCTACAGCAGTGAAAGTTGCAGAACTCGAACCCTGG
The DNA here is from genome assembly GCA_033557465.1 of Ichthyophis bannanicus. Lineage (NCBI taxonomy): Eukaryota > Metazoa > Chordata > Amphibia > Gymnophiona > Ichthyophiidae > Ichthyophis > Ichthyophis bannanicus. The sequence goes on from CM066037.1 coordinate 416,648,539, forward strand.
ATTCATCACAGCAGAGTGAAAACAGCAGCAGCTCCAGAGCCAGACCAGTGGACATCAGAACATGATCCAGAAGTTCCATTGCGGCTAACTTTGCGAAGACAAGCAAATTGAAAAATTCAGGAAATTTAAAAAAAAAAAAAAAGACTGTGCTAATATAGAATTCCTGAATCCCAAGAGACTATTTGTTTATTCTGAAGAGATTATTATCAACAGAAAGAGACTGTATTATGGACTATATTATTTGAAAATCTTTGTGCCATTTTGATCAACAGTGCAAACTAAAAGGACTGTGTTTATTGGAATCTACAGCTCTACACACCTACCAATGAAATTAGTAAGGTCATGTACAGCGGAAGCTTGAGGATCTACAATCAATGCTACACCTGTTGCATGCTACTGAGAGCAAAACAGGTCAACGTACAGTAAAGAAGAAGACGACTTCGTGGTCAAGAATTATCAACAGTTACACTGGTTTTTCAAAGACTTGCACTAATTCTTCAGAGACCTTTCATCATGATTCTCTTCTGTTTCATCTTGACAGCAGCCTTGAGGTGCTTTGAACTGACGTTTGCCTTGCCACCCTGTGCTGCATGCATAACTACTACTCGTACTGAAGAAACGATTACACAGACTTTGCTTTATCATACCTACTATACTTGTACAGATATAGTGAGACAATGTATTTTACCCCTCTACCTACGTAATATATCTGCAATCATTGAGAATATTGTAGAAAGAAAGACAACAGCTAAGCTCCTAGCTATGAGACGGTATCGGCCTATACCAAATAACATGGCAACAACTCAAGTATAAGTGATTTGTTTCTCACCCATCTTAACATTCAGGGTGAGAATAATCAAAGGGGGGAATGTGGTAGGCCATGGCCTAGCATGGCCTGTTGCTATGAAAGGCCTGTAACTTAGGCCTGGATTCTAACCCATACTATAGCTAGAAAAGAACCAAAAATTTGTGTGAAATAAGAAAACTGGTTTTGAAATGCTTAAACAGAAGTTTTTATGAATTCATAAGTCTTCTATTATTCTCTTGTATGTGAAAGAACAGAAATGTTTCAGAATATGCATTCCTGGAGCCAAGGTTAGCCTTGAAGTTAAGTCAAGAACTGGACCATTGTTAGAACGGTCCCGAGGGAGGGGGACCAGTTGCTAGGCTCCAGAGGGATTTCTAATTGGATAATTGAAGGGAATGTATAGCCAATGAAATGTTTGCATGTATCAGATGTATTGAGCTAGAACCAATGGAAAGTTTTCATGTATCAAGCTAGAAAAGCGGTATAAAAATTTATGTCTTTATGGAGAGCTCCGCTCAGTTCCTTGAAAGCTTTGACTGACTGGGCCTGTGCACAAATAAACTGGTTTGGACCCTGTAAATTGACTCCTGGACTTGTTCATTGACTGCAGTTTGCTGCTACAATACTATACACTACTGACACCATGGCCCTATATTACAAAGATTCTTTCCAAAACGTTTAAAAAAAATTTTATGTAAAAATATCTAAAGGATATATTAACAGCATCAAATACTTAAAGGAACACTGAAAGATCTGTGTCCAAGTTTAAACCATTAGGGGATAAGGATTTTAACCTAAACATGTATTTTTGCTCTAATCTCATTAGAGTTTTGTCGATATCACCCCCTCTCCAGTTTAACTGAACTTTCTTAATAACAAAGAACCTAATATCATTTATTTGATGTCCCATCTCTTGCCAGTGGGCTATAAGTGGCTTTTCTGTTATTCCTCTTTTAATACTACTCCTATGTATATATTACATGTGTAGTGTCACAGTTCGAAAAGTGCTCTATTTTAAATTCGTCTTTAGTAACAGGATGAATAAATTTCTCACGTATTGGCATTGCAAGTAAACAAATAGAGCATTTTCCACACATAAATTGGCCTTTGTATTTAGATAAAAATTTCCGTTCAGTTAACGCGGAGGGAACTAATAAATTTTTCAAATTAACATTTCGCTTATGGGCTACCGTCACCATAATATTCTGAAAGCCTGGCAACATCTGAATCAAATGGCATTCTTTACGCAGTACTTGTATAATTTTCTTAGATTGTGCTGAATATAACAATAGACACACTATACCTGTTGTTTCAAAAGGGTTTCTAAATATGCTATCTGCTCGGGATCATATGTTAGTTGAAACTTTAAGTTATCATCTAGGTTATTGATCCAAGTGTTAAATTCCATGAGGGTATCCATATCTCCATTCCAGATTATCAACACACCGTCAATGTAACGAATCCAAAGTTTGACATTTATTTGATATTTATATGTTTTCAGGAATTTCTCCTCAAATTTGTACATGTATAAATTCGCTATGTCCGACGCCATAGATGACCCCATAGCTACTCCTTTAATTTGCTTGAAAAAAATCTCGCGGAAACAGAAATAATTCTTGCATATTGCAAATCTAGCTAGAGATACAAGGAATGCTGTAGGAATACGCTTGGAGCTGCTCTTTGAAACAAACACTCTTCTATAATTTCCAAAGCTTCAGCTTGCGGGACGTTGGTATATAGCGACTCCAAGTCCAAAGTGACCAAAATCATATTATCATTTAAATCCTGAAATTGGGACAATATCTCGATGCCTATCAATTTCTTGTATGTACAAGGCTTTATCTAGTACAACTATGGCTCCTCCTTTATCAGCAGGTTTAATGATTATTCTATTATTCTTTTGTAAGGACCTTATAGCCGCATTTTCTCCTTTGGTGAGGTTATAATATCTAGGCTTTGTTTCTTTACAAATATCATGAACCTGCTTTTTAACCACTTTTTCAAAAGCCTCGATAACCGGGTCCGTCGGACCTGGGGGAATCCAACCCGATTTCTTACACATAATAGAACCATCTCCTATATTAACTGACTGGTTCATAAAAAAATGTTTAACCCGTATTTTCCTAGGCAACTGAGAGATCAATCTTTTTATTCCCGGTTAGATGGGGATCCTACAGACAAATTAAAAAAGAGCATAGATAATGGTACTCACAGCTTTTGAGATTGGACATCTTACAAAAAGAGAACGTGATGCCTTGATTGTCCCTGCACCTATAATACCAACAATTTATGTAAATCCCAAGATTCACAAATCTATGACTAATCCACCTGGCCGTCCCATAGTATCAGCCATTGGATCTCTGATGGGACCTATTTCACAATTTTTAGATATTTTGCTAAGACCTTTTGTGTCTTTAATGTGGTCCTATGTTAGGGACTCCACGCACGTCATCGAGATATTGTCCCAATTTCAGGATTTAAATGATAATATGATTTTGGTCACTTTGGACGTGCAGTCGCTATATACCAACGTCCCGCAAGCTGAAGCTTTGGAAATTATAGAAGAGTGTTTGTTACAAAGAGCAGCTCCTAAGCGTATTCCTACAGCATTCCTTGTATCTCTAGCTAGATTTGCAATATGCGAGAATTATTTCTGTTTCCGTGAGATTTTTTTCAAGCAAATTAAAGGAGTAGCTATGGGGTCATCTATGGCGCCGGACATAGCGAATTTATACATGTACAAATTTGAGGAGAAATTCCTGAAAACATATAAATACCAAATAAATGTCAAACTTTGGATTCGTTACATTGACCATGTGTTGATAATCTGGAATGGAGATATGGATACCCTCATGGAATTTAACACTTGGATCAATAATCTAGATGATAACTTAAAGTTTCAACTAACATATGATCCCGAGCAGATAGCATATTTAGACTTGAAGATTCAAAAGAACCGGGGGAAGTTTAGAACATCGTTATACAGAAAACCAACGGATTGCAATCAATTGCTGCATTTTGATAGCTTTCACAACCCTTCATTAAAAAAGAATTTACCTGTAGGTCAGTTTCTTAGAGTTAGGAGAGCTTGTACCAATATGCAAGAATTTGAGAACCAAGCTGATGAAATGAAAGAAAGATTTAGGGCCCGCAATTATCCTGTGCAATGTATTAATACAGCATACCAAAGGGCCAAGAACACGCCGCGAGAAACCCTTTTGAAACAACAGTGCAATAAGAGAGATATAGGTATAGTGTGTCCATTGTTATATTCAGCACAATCTAAGAAAATTATACAAGTACTGCGTAAAGAATGCCATTTGATTCAGATGTTGCCAGGCTTTCAGAATACTATGGTGACGGTAACCCATAAACGAAATGTTAATTTGAAAAATTTATTAGTTCCCTCCGCGTTAACTGAACGGAAATTTTTATCTAAATACAAAGGCCAATTTATGTGTGGGAAATGCTCTATTTGTTTACTTGCAATGCCAATACGTGAGAAATTTATTCATCCTGTTACTAAAGACGAATTTAAAATAGAGCACTTTTCGAACTGTGACACTACACATGTAATATATGTAATACAGTGCCCAGGTAAAATGCTATATGTGGGTAAAACAATCAGAAGCGTTAAAGTGTGTATAATTGAACATAAGAGTAGTATTAAAAGAGGAATAACAGAAAAGCCTCTTGTATGCCAACTGGCAAGAGATGGGACATCAAATAAATGATATTAGGTTCTTTGTTATTAAGAAAGTTCAGTTAAACTGGAGAGGGGGTGATATCGACAAAACTCTAATGAGATTAGAGCAAAAATACATATTTAGGTTAAAATCCTTATCCCCTAATGGTTTAAACTTGGACACAGATCTTTCAGTGTTCCTTTAAGTTTTTGATGCTGTTAATATATCCTTTAGATATTTTTACATACAATTTTTTAAAAACATTTTGGAAAGAATCTTTGTAATATAGGGCCATGGTGTCAGCAGTGTATAGTATTGAGTAACACTCAATAGCCCAAATGAATGAAATAGGCTCCAACACGAGAAGAGTTGTATTCTGCCTACCAACAAGTGATGCTAGTAGAAACACTATCAATAGCCCAAATTAATGAAATAGGCTCCAACACGAGAAGAGTTGTATTCTGCCTAGCAACAAGAGATGCTAGTAATACAATGAATGGAATAGGCTTTAACACGAGAGGAGTCTTGTTCTGCCTAGCAGCAAGTGATGCTAGGAATATGACGCTGGTTTCCCGCGTTTAAGACAGTGCAGATGCGGGCGTCTTTTGATGGATCAGATGAGAGAAGACTGCAATGAGTTTGGCGATTCCCCGTGTCGCTAAAAAGTGAGAAGGTACAAGAATGTTTTTGGTTGCTATCCAGATCAGTTTTATTGAAAATGACAGGGTTAGTGTAATGGTGTGGTTGGCATTTGAAATAGAAGATATTATATGAGTAGTTTAAAGTCAGTGATTCAAATTTATTGAGTGTGTAAACCTATTCTCTGGAGGAACAGATGAAATAATATGTAAATCCCCCCTTGTTCTCACTCACTCCGGCTCCTAATTTTAGTATAGTTTTTAATATAGTGTTAAAAATTAATTGAATATGCATGAGGAAGATTGTAGCCTTGAGAAGTTGATGTAGTGATATGGCAATTTAATCCCTCCTCACTTCGGCTCCTAATTTCAACACAGGAAAGAGTGTATGATCGATTTAATATGGATGTATTTATTTGTTTATAAGTCCTTTCCTGTTGACATAGCAAGCTCAAATGGTCATATGTTTCTGTTTTGTTTTAGTAAAGTCATCATAATAGAAATATCTACTAATTAAGGTACAGTATTAGAACACCCTTTCAAGAATCGTTTATTTTATTTTATTGATTATCTATGATAAATTATTTTTTATCCATGTATGTCACACTAGTTATATGGTTTTGTGTGAGTAAGGCCCGGTTTTATACATGGTTTATATATGGTTTTTAATTATTTATTATTTTATGTTTATATTCGTATTTATGTTTAAATATGTTGAGTTGTGATGTTATTTATGTTTTTAATTATTTATATATTATGGATGCAGCACACCAGAAAAGCCCCTGACAAAGATTGATCGAAACACGGCTCGTGTCGGGCTGGTGAGCTAATGTATGTGCAATAGAATAATAAAGAATCCTTCCTGGTTTACCACGAGTTTTAGACTGGGTTGTGAAGTTTTGATGGCAGAAAATTTCTATACAAAAAGGTACAATAAAGTAGCGTGCCTTATCCATTGGAAACTCTGTAAACACTACAACATCACTGTGCCTGAAAAGCACTGGGATCATGACCCTAAACGAATTACCAAGAATGAAGAGGTTATGATCACCTGGGACACTCCCATTCCAACCGATAAGAAGCTGGATGCGAGGAAGCCGGATATAGTGGTAAGGGAGAAAAACACCAGAGCAGCCTTGATTATAGAGGTGTCAGTTCTAAGCGACTACTCTGTGAATCACGTTGAGAGGGAGAAAATCTTCAAATCCAAAGAAATGCAGTCGGAAACCAGGAAAATGTGCAGAAACATACTGAGCTATCTTCCATCATGTTAAGTGCCACAGGCCTAATTAAGGGCAATTTCCAAGCACACCCTGAGAAATTACCCATGCACGTAACATCTTACGAACTCCAGAGGGAGGCTCTCTTTGGCATGATGCAAGTACTACACTGAGCTTTAGCAGTAAATTTGAGAGACTGAGATCATACTCCACCTACCCTGGCTTAGAAGTGAGGTTCACGACTGTCATGGTGTGCACAAAACTAACCCATTTGGAGAAACTGCCCTGAAAGAAAAGCCTTAGTGAATCCGCCATGAAAAGGCCTCCCAAAGTCATGGTTTCTGCTATGTGAGTGTGCTGATAAAACACCATAATTATATTTAAAGCAAGCAATCCTCTCTCCCACCTCCACTTCTACTGATAAGCGCCAGATTAGCCTCACACAGAATAAAGCTTAGAATCAGCAAAATTCATTGGCTTCCTGGTAACTGGAGCTGGATAAAGCTTTACTTAGTTAGCAGACCCTATCTTTAACTTAATAGGCAGCTTCAGAGGTTGTTTTGCTTGAACTATGCCAGCTACTGAATTAAAGTACAAACATAAGTTACGCTTTACCTTAGCTTGAAATTTAAAGGTCATCAATATTTTAGGAAAAAAATGGCAAATGAAAGAAAATATCCCTGTAAAAGAAACAATGATATTATACACTGGCTTATGGAAATGCTTGGGCCTGACCCCTCTATGGAAATTATGAGCACAAAGGATTTTGTTGTCTGTTAAATCACCCATGGCTCCCTAATCAGCTATCTGACGGAACAGTGCTTCTCTTATTGCTGGCAAAATGACAGACTGTTTAGTCCTCCAATTCTAAGCTGAAAATCTGATTCAAAACCTCAGAAATCAATTTGGCCAATTTATGCCTGCAGATCTTTCAATGTTCCAGCGCTCTTCTGGAAGAAAACCAACCGCCAGGACTGCACATTCTTAAAAAATCCATTAATGGAGGCACTCAGAGCCAGCAAGCAGAAGCTTCAGATTTCATTAATTATTATGATAAACAGCTAGAGTTTAAAAACAAAGAGATATTTTAGTAGCAAGAAACCACAGCACTCAGCAATTGCTTCAAGAAGCTTATATAGCCAGCTGAATACAACCAAAAACGCTTTCAGAGATTTTAAAACAGCATTGCACCAAATGTCTGCTTTACAATAATGATGCCCCTGCATATATTTATTTAACCAGTTTTCTATATCACCTTATTCTTCAATCAAAGCGGTTTACATTATGTAATTACTACAAACAGGTACTGGATATATTATTCCCTTGTCTGCAAAGAGGCTCACAATCTATGTGTACCTGAGGCAACAGAGGGTTAGGTGGTTTGCCCCAGGCCACAGGAGTGCCTATAGGACTAGAAACCTCAATCCCTCCAGCCTGAGATTGCTGTCCCCAGGTGGGATTTGAACCCCTGGCCTGAGGAATTGTGTCCTAACCACTAGGCTATGCCTCCTCACCAGAAAAAGAAAAATGTCAGGAGTTGTTTTAGAAGTATTTGCATATGGACATAGCAGCTTTTACATGTGCAGATTTGCTACCTGTGTATATGGTGTTTTAGAAAGCTGTTATTTCTGCACGTAGATAGCCAGGGCACAGAGCTTTCAAGTATGTATGTACTTCCCATTTCACAGTGTGGATGCAACATTTCTACATCAGTGCTAGTGCCAACATTTAAACTTCGGGTTTCCCCCAGTGAATCAGTGGGGCAATAGTGCAAACCTCTGTGGCATCTACTATCACCTCAGAAACTGGGATGAAAGAGTTATTTTGCATCTCTCCTTAACTGACTCTGCTTGGACATGCAGATGTCTAAATTCAGCTGCCTATGCGCCAACAAATAAATGCATATGTTGTAAAATCCAAAACAACAAGAGTTATAAAGCCACATGAAAGTTGAGGAGGAACACATATGAGGCTGGACAATGTGCATAAAAACATTCAAGCACTACTGCCCAGTGCAAAGGTATAAAAAACAACCTTGGGGAACACCATGTGTCTGGAAAAGCCTCAGACCAGAGAATATGATTCGAGTTATGGCTATAAGCCAATGATACTTGAACCGCTTCAACCCTGTGGTATCGTTCATAGGCTTTAACTGTTTAACAATTTTCTAAATGCATTTAAAAGAAAAGAAACACTTAACTGAAGCACGGCTCCTCATAGGTACAAAACCCCAAACATCCAAAGCGCTGGAACTGTGTAAAATCAGCACATCTGTGTGTACATGCCGGGGCCTACTTGCGTAAAGCCCTGAGTGCTGGTTTTAACAATGTGCAGATTTGTAAAATTGCTCCTCCCACTTTGTGTCCCAGCAAATACGTGTGCATTTACTGGTATTTTACAACAGGCTCCCCTTTCAGAGGTCATTATATCTACTTTTTTAAAAAAGTGCTGTCAAGTCATTGCTGACTCCTGGTGACCCAACAGCTCCTGGGTTTTCTTGGCAAGGTAGGACTGGAAGTAGACTGCCAGACCTTTTCTTCCGAGGCAATGGAGGGTAAAATGACTTGCCCAAGGTGTGCCAGTGGGAATCAAACCAGATAGCTGGATGTTAAGCTGTTGCTCTAACCACTAGGCTACACCTCTGCTATATTTAGCAATGACACCAAATTATTTAAGGTTGTTGAATTCGACTTAGATTGTGAGAAATTGCTCGAAGACCTTTCACAACTGGGAGACTGGACATCCAAATGGCAGATGAAATTTAATGTGGACAAATGCAAAGTGAGGCACATAGGGAAGAATAACCCAAAATTATAGCTATACAATGCTAGGCTTCACATTAGAAGTCACTATCCAGGAAAAGGATCTAAGCGTCATCATGGACAATATTTTGAAATCTGCGTCATCATCCAAAAAAGCAAACAGAATGTTAGGACTTATTAGAGAATAAAACCAAGAATATCATAATACCTCTGTATTGCTCCATGATGCGATCACACCTTGAGTACTGCATGCAAAAAAGATATAGCGGATCATTCTATAACATGATTAGGCAATTGGACATGCACAGGAGATGGATTTTTCCCAAAAACGTCTATGGCCATATTTCAAAACCCATCTCACATGCACGCCCATGGCATGAACACGGGGATCTCAGAACGTGCCCAGGAGGAGTGGAACACGGGTGTGGTTTTCTCTGGAGATGTATAAAGCATATTCAAGAAAAGCCCATGTACGTTTTCTGTATTCCCCGCAGATGTGCTCGTTATTCCTGCAGAAACATGGAATAAGGCCAGTACTTAGAAATATTTCTGCAGTGCTTGTATAGAGATTGTTGCAAGTATGGTGAGAGACGTTTGTAAGCTAAGGGGCATTAATAACTAGCCCTAAAGACATTTGAAAACCAATAATAGTGAATATGGCGGCTATGCTGACAGTTGCTGTTTCTGCTACATGAGCTAATTTGCGGGACCCTGACAAGTCCTGTGTTCTGGAAAATGGGACTATTGATGTTAGAAGTGTGAGTGAGTCTGCCACAGAAGTTTATTTGAATCGGATATGTAGACCCAGCACTCAATGCTTTTATCTGTAGGTGCAGAGCATCTGCTTCCTAGAATTATGTCTTTTGTGACAGCAAGTGAGAGTGTGCGTGGTTTGTGGGTTGCACAGGAGGATCTGGTGTGTTGATCTGCATCTCAGGGAGGAGGGCAAGGCACTAGAAGACATGACTAATGTAGTACCAACAGCCCCAGATTGTACCATGCAGCAAGCCATACCCAGGGTTTACATTTGTGGCTCAGCAATCGTATCCATCCCTTGGGGAATTGTTCAATTAATGTTGGTTTTTGTGCACATCATGAGGGTCCATCCTGAGCGTTTTTAAGGGTATATGTGGAGCTGACCAATGCAGGCCTCACTGAAGCCTTTTTATGATGTCAAGTACCATTTGATGCAAGGTATGTTCTGTCATACATGTTCATATTTACCTTCTCTTATACTATCTTACAGTGTGCTGGGATTACCCAGCACTGTTCTGGGCATGTAGGGGACTAGGATATCATCTAGTTTGCATCAGCATGCTTTTATCATCAGTTTCTATGTCTTGTATGCATCATCAAACTACTGTCATTGAGCACAGCAGCTTAGGAGATTCATGTTTTTACAGCGGAGGCGTGACCAGCTTGGAGACGGGCACGATTGGAGATGGCTAACCTTACAGACTAGAGTGAGGATGGACATGACCAGGAGCTGATCATACTTTACCCTTATCTCCCATTATTGCTGGAGACGTATTTCTCTGCTTTACTCTAGGCCCTCTGCCTGTATCCATATGCGGGCCTTGCCCTGGATACGTGCACGGATCTGCTGAACAGCATGTTGGATGTGCTGTGCCGGACACAACTATGATCCCATAAGAACATAAGATATGCCATACTGGGCCAGACCAAGGTCCATCAAGCCCAGTATCCTGTTTCCAACAGTGGCCAATCTAGGTCATACGTACCTAGCAGTTTCCCCAAAAGACACAGGTTCCACAATGCTTGTATTGGGTCAAGCATTGATATCCTGGGTCCTTTCTTAATAATGGTATATGGACCTTTCCTCCAGGAACTTGTCCAAACCTTTTATAAACCCAGCTACACTAACAGCCCTTACTACATCCTCCAGTAACAAATTCCAGAGTTTGATTACATGTCGAGTGAAAAAATATTTTCTTTTATTAGTCTTAAATAGTTTACCCTGTAGTTTCATTGCATGTCCCCTAGTCTTTCTATATTCTGATAACATAAACAATCTATCTATGTTTACCCGTTCCACTCCATTCATTAATTTATAGACCTCTATCATATCTCCCCTCAGCCGTCTCTTTTCCAGGTTAAAGAGCCCTAATCCTTTTTAGCCTTTCTTCATAGGGATATCCTTCCATCCCCTTTACCATTTTGGTGGCTCTTCTCTGAACCTTTTCTAATAACGCTATATCCTTTTTAAGATACGGCGACCAGAATTGCACACACTATTCAAGGTGCGGTCTCACCATGGAACGATATAGAGGCATTATAATATCCTTTGTTTTATTTTCCATTCCTTTCCTTATGATACCTAGTATTCTATTTGCTTTCTTGGCTGCCGCTACACACTGGGCCAAGGGTTTTAACATGTTATCCACAATGATGCCTAAATCTTTTTCCTGGGTGGTGGTTCCTAATGTGGAACCTTGCATCGTGTAACCATAGTTTGGGTTGTTATTCACTAGCTGCATAACCTTGTACTTGTCCACATTAAATTTCATCTGCCATTTTGATTCCCAGTCTTCCAATTTATCAAGATCCTCTTGCAATTTTCCACAATCCTCTTGGGTTTTAACAACTTTAAATAGTTTTGTGTCATCTGCAAATCTGATAACCTCACTCGTTATTCCCTTTTCCAGGTCATTTATGAATATGTCAAAAAGCAGTGGACCCAGCACAGATCCCTGGGGTACACCACTATTCACCTTTCTCCATTGGGAAAATTGGCCATTTAGCCGTGCCCTCTGCTTTCTATCTTTTAACCAGTTCCTGATCCACAATAGTACACTGCCTCTTATCCCATGACTCTAGTTTTGCCAAAAGTCTCTGATGAGGGACCTTGTCAAAGGCTTTCGGAAAGTCCAAATACACTATATCAACAGACTCACCTTTGTCTACCTGTTTATTCACACCTTCAAAAACACATAACAGATTAGTAAGACAAGACCTTCCTTGTCTAAAGCCATGTTGGCTGTCTCCCATTAAGCCATGACTATCTACATGTTCAGCAATTTTGTTCTTTATGATGGTTTCTACCATTTTTCCCGGTACAGACCTTTCCCGGATCACCCCTGGAACCCTTTTTAAAACTGGTGTTACGTTCGCCATCCTCCAATCTTCAGGTATTACAGATGATTTTAATGATAGTTCACAGATTACTAATATCAGGTCTGCAATCTCATATTTCAGTTCTTTCAACACTCTTGGATGTATATCATCCAGCCCAGGTGATTTGCTACTCTTCCGCACCCAGCTATTTCCTTCAATTCTTCTGCACCTTTAAATACCACTTCAGTCATGGGTAACATCCCTACATCTTCCTCAGTAAAGACCGAAACAAAGAATTTATTCAGTCTCTCCGCTATCGCCTTGTCGCCTTTTAGTGCCCCTTTAACCCCTCTATCATCTAATGGACCAACTGACTCTCTCATAGGTTTTTTGCTACGAATGTACTTGAAAAAGTCTTTGTTACGCGTTTTTGCTTCTGCAGCAAGCTTCTTCTCAAATTCTCCCTTTGCCTGCCTTATCAATGCCTTGCATTTAACTTGCCAGTGCTTGTGCAGTTTCCAGGTTTCATCGTTTGGCTCTTTTTTCAATTTCCTGAAAGATGCTTTTTTGGCAACAATAGCCTCTCTGACCTCACCTTTAAACTATGCTGGCAGTTTTTTGGACTTCTTTCCACTTTTCTTAAAGCGTGGAATACAGCTGGTCTGGGCTTCCAAGATAGTAGTTTTCAACAACTCCCAAGCTTGATGTAAGTCTTTAACCTTTGCAACTGCTCCTTTTAGTTTTTCTTAACTATTTTCCTCATTTTATCATAGTCTCCCTCCCGATGCCAGAAATGTGGGCGCATCTAAACCTATATTTTCGGAATCAGGTGGGAATCATGCCTGTGTCAGAGTTAAACATTTCCATTTTGCTAGCTGACCTATATGGAATTGGCCTCAGAGGCGATTTAGAAAAGGTAAAGATATGGGCAAACAAAATGATAAAGAGGATGTAACTACTCTGCTCTTAGGAAAGGGTAAAGATGTTAGGGATCTTCAGCTGGGTGAAGAGATAGCTGAGAATAGAAATGATAGAGATTTATATAATCTTAAGTGGAGTGGAATGGGTAAATGTGAATTGATTGTTTACTCTTTTAAAAAGCATAAAGACTAGGGGACACCCCATGAAGTTATTAAGTAGCACATTTAAAACAAATAGGAGAGGGTATTTTTTCACTTAATGCATAGTTAAGATCTGAAATTCATTGCCTGAGGATGTGGTAAAAGCAACGCAGCAGGATTTATATATTTAGCTATTGTTCTCTACCACTGTATCTAAAAGTCAAAGCAGTTTACATTTAATAACACAGCTCAACAGGGCTTTACATTAAACAGAGAATGTAACATGGAACAACAGAGCTCAAAAAGGATATTACAAGAAACATCGGAATAGAACCAACGTAATCTATAAACTATAATAATCTATAAGATATGTAGAGAATCGGGGAGTAGGGAAGTTAGGAGGGGGCGTTCAAGTTTGGTTAGAGTTAGGAGGGGGAAGGTAATGAGATTGGAGAGGGGACTGGGAGAAGGGAAGGGAAGGGGAGTGGAGGGAGGGTGCAAAAAGAAAGATGGAATTCTTCATTGTGTAGTGAGTGGCTATGTTTCTTCAGTGAAGCATTCAAGGAATAGCTGAGTTTTCAGATTCCTTCAGAAGTCTGTTAAATCATCAGAGGCGCGCAAGTTGTTCGACATGGCATTCCATAGTGTTGTGGCATATATGGAGAAGGCCCTTTTGGAGGTAGTGTGATTGGCTTTTGTGTTGCTTGCTGGAGAAGAAAGTGTGTTCAGTGAGTTTGTTCTTTGTGATCTGATGCTCAGGGCTTTCTGTAACAGCGATTGGAGGTAGATAGAGGAGAGTCCGTGAGTGATCTTGAAGACTGTGAGGATAGGTTTGTATTTGATTCACTCTGTGATAGATAACCAGTGCAGATCTTTGAAAAGTGGGGTTTGTGGTCGATTCTGGAAGTGTTACAGAGGATGTGTGCAGCAGTGTTTTGAGCCAGTTGAATTGGGTGGAGAGCATATTTGGGAAAGCCTTGAAGGAGGAGATTGCAGTAGTCATAATGGTGGAAAAAGTGCCTGGAAGATAGTGTGAAAGTCGTAAGGGTTAAGTAATGGTTTTAAGTGTTGTGCTGTTTTAATTTTGCAGTAAATGGATCTCATGATGTTGCTGATGTAAGATGCTAGAGCAGAGGTACTCAAATCCATCCTGGAGGGCCGCAATCAGTCAGGTTTTCGGGATATCCCTAATGAATATGCATGAGATAGATTCAAATACAATGGAGGCAGTGCATGCAAATGTATCTCATGCATATTCATTAGGGATATCCCGAAAACCTGACTGGTTTGTGGCCCTCCAGGACTGGATTTGAATACCTCTGTGCTAGAGTTAAGCTCTGATCTAGTGTAAACCCCAGGTAGCGAACTTCAGGTTTTACAAGTAATTTTATTTTGTCAATGGTGATGGCAAGAGTCTCTAGTGACATATAAGGCTTCAGTTTTCTTGAGGTTGATGGTCATATTGTGTTCTGAAAGCCACTTTTTCATGGAACCGAAGCATCTTTCTATGGGTGTAGTTGTAGGATTGGTGGTGGTGAATGGAGTATATATCATTATATCATTACTTCATCTGTGTATATATATTGTAGAATATATTGTGGGCTTGAATTATTGTACATATAGGTTGGAAAAACATGTTAAACCACAAAGATAGGGCAGATCCTTGGGGGACTCCTTGGTGTGCTTGTATCGGGTTGATTTCTTGTGACCCACCCGGGGCCGGCCTGTCCACTATGTGGGCTAGGCAGTCACCTAGGGCAGCAAACCTATGTGGGTTGCAGGTCATGTGCTTCAGCAGGTCTTAAGCTTTTATATTCTTTGTATGTTCTATTATTGGCCCCATTGTTATTGGGGCTGGTAGAGAGTGGAAATGGGGGTGGAGGGTAATATAAATACAAATTTTGCAGGAGAGGTAATAGTATCAGAAGTTATTCTATATGAACAGTGATTCTTAGGGGTATGTTTACTAAACCGCGCAATTGTGCGGGGCGCACTTGAGCGTGCGCTAAGGTACCTTAGCACACGCTAATAGTGCATTTTTAGTGCCCCGCACACGTGCACGGCGCACTGATGTGCGATAGAGGCGTGGAAAGGCATTCCGAGGGTGGAGGAAGGCTCCTGAGGGGCGGAGGGATGGGGTCAATGGGAGGAGAGTGGGAGGAGAGAGGCTCCCCGCACAGGAGCGGGGCTGAAAATCAAGCTAAAAAATACCGCGAGTGAAAACCTCGCGTTAGAACCGATTTAAAGGGAAGAGAAACCATTTACGTCAGCAATGTACAGCAAAACCTGGGAAACCTGCAAAACCAGGGAAAACCTACAAAACGTGAGCAGTGTGATACATGTGCACAGAACAAAATAGCAAATATAAAATGAAAATGACCACAACAAAATTCTAAAAAATTATAATCCAGCTGGGCAACAGTGATATTAATGGGCAACCATAAAAAACACTCCCAGGAAAGATCCAAAAAAAAAGAAATGATTTTTGGAAGGGTCTACGGAGTGTAGACCCTTCCAAAGATCATTTATGAACATGAACATGAACATTTCCTTTTATTTTGGAGCTTTCCTGGGAGTGTTTTTTATGGTTGCCCATTGATATCACTGTTGCCCAGCTTGGTTATGTTTTTTCCCCTTTTTTCGAGGTCATTTTTGGGGTTTATTTGCACTTTTGTCTCCATACAAGGTGAATGAGCCCACAGTAAAAATGTGCAGAGCAGGGTTTCTGACTCTTTTGGCCAGGTTTCCTATCTCCAGGGACTGCACTATCTCTGTGGCTACAGTGTGGTGCAGCAGACACAGCCAGTGCCTGTAGGACCAGAGAGTCACAGGTTCAAATCCCAGCTGGGGCTACTGCCAACCCAGTCCCCATATTTAACCCACCACTAAAGAGAGATAGTAAAGACACTCCTTCATGGCAGAGAACATAAGCATGGTTCAAACACCTATATTTTACCCTACACCGCACACACACCATAACAATGGGCATTACCTACAGCCGAGTCCCCCAAATGCAGTCCTAGAGTGCCACAACTCAATCAGGTCATATGCTTTTTCCAACATAAGGACATGTCAGCATGTTGGCGGAAAGGTACAGGTGGTGGAGGGGGCAGTGGCTGCTAGCCACAGCAGAAAGTGGCCTAGCCATGTGCAGGCTGGCACCGTCCACTGCAACAGACAGGCCCTGTCGGATGTACAGTCATGGACTCCCCAGGGAATGCAGCCTATCTGTGGCAGCACGGTGGTGCAGTGCACATAGACAGTGTGTGCAAGAACAGAAAGTCACAGGTTCAAAGCCCAGCTGGGGCTACTGCCAATCCAGTCCACATATTTTTCCCACAACTAAACCATGATAGTAAGGACAAACCTTTATTGCAGAGAACATACGCATGGTTAATACGCCTATATTTTACCCCACCGAGCACAAACACCATAAACAGGCGCATTACTTAGAGCAGAGTCTCCCAAATGCAGTCCTGGAGGGCCACACACCATTCAGGTTCCATGCTGCCTCTAATGAAGATGCCTATGCTGCATATCTATGCACCACCCCCATGGTATGCAGATGTAGCTCATGCATATTCATGAGGGACAGCATGAAAACCCGAACAGTGTATGGCACACCAGGATTGGAGTTGAGAACCTCTGCCGTAAAGCAGCAGCCAACAGGGGCAGACACACCCACACCCACACCCATACCCACAGGCCCCATTGGCCAATGCCTCCTGGAGAGGCAGGACATTGGGCCCTGTGTGCATATCCCAATCCTAGCACTTGCATACCTTAGCAATGCAACCCTACACCTGGGTATACGGTACACAGCTCTCAAACGTTTGCTATGAGTACTGGCAGATAGAAAGTCCTATGTTAAGCACAGTTTGCTGATTGAGCTCCATCATAACAATCATTCTGATGTCTGCGGTGTGTGCTTCAGGTCTGGTCTCCGACAGTGTTTACCAACCTGGGGAGTGACCCCCAACAGTATTGCGTACCATATCCATGGCTGTACTGTGCCCAGGACTGGTGTGGTGGGCATGGCTGCTGAACTCCTCTATAGTAGCACAATGCTGGCATAGGTGTCGGAGTGTGTGTCTGTCTAGACCAGTGGTTCTGAACCAGTCCTCCTTGAACCTCTAAGCCAGTCGGGTGTTCAGGATAGCCCTAATGAATATGCATGAGATATATATGCATTAGAGATATCCTGCCAACTTGACTGGTTTGTGGCCCTATAGGGCTGGATTTGGAGACCCCTGCCTTACACCTCTGTCATTTAAGAATGTGAGTGGGCAAGGTGCAGATCTCCAAGACATCAAAAATGTTAGATAGAATGTGTCACATACCTCTTTGCTTCTCACCACCACCAAAATATTGTCTATTAGACAACTTTTTGGTGGTGGTGAGAAATGAGGAGGCATGTGGCACATTCTATCTACCCTTTTGATGTCTAGGACATCTGCACCTTGCCCACTCACAATCTTAAATGACAGAGGTGTAAGGCAGGGGTCTCCAAATCCAGCCCTTGAGGGCCACAAACCAGTTAGGTTGGCAGGATATCTCTAATGCATATATATCTCATTCATATTCATTAGGGCTATCCTGAACACCCGACTGGCCTAGGGGTTCAAGGAGGACTGGTTCAGAACCACTGGTCTAGACAGTGTGTGGTGGCTGCAAACACCTTCCACAGCCCACACTGCAAGCACTGTTGCCAGTATTGGTCTGCCAATGTGCATAATGAGGAGCAAGGTACCATGGGTATAGCCCGGACAGGGTGGCCTGGCCAGGGTGCATCTGCACAGGGCATAGGGCACTGACTGGGACATTTTAGTGCCCGGCCACCACCTACACAGACAGGGTGACCTCAGTATGTCCTGCTGGGAGATCACTCTCACCCTGACTGTGCAGTGACAACAGCATGGCTAGGCACCCCCATAGTGCTATATAGTATTTTTCTCATGTGATGTTTATGGGTTACCTTTTGGGGCCCAGTCACTGATTTATCTGCTTGTTGTGTATGCTGCCATCCCAGTTCTGGGTGCATGCATTTCCACCAGGAACATGCACTATGGACTAGCTAGCAGACTGTTTGCAGCTGGTATGTGTCTTGATGGAGCGGCTTGCAGGGTGCAGTGGCTGAAGGCTTGCTGCAGGAGAATATCAGATAGTGTTGGGGTGCAGCTTACCTTATCCAGGCCTAATGTCTGTGTGCTATTGTGTTATGGATGTGTATAGAGCTGCATTGACTGCCCTGTAGGGTGTCTGTTCCCCAGCAGGACCGGGGTTGATGTTCCCATCTACTGCCACCATTGCAGGGAGGCAGAATGTGGATCTGTTGATGGGAGACCATGTTTGCCACCCTCAGCCCTGGAGGAGAGGGGTGGTGGTGCATGGCCCACCTGGGGGTCCATGGGGGCTACACCTGACTGAGACATATATCCAAGGTGTTTCTGCAGAAACTACCTATCTCACACATTAACGCTGCTTTGGATCTCCAGCATGGCCTCTTTCAGCCATGGAAGGTGCTGGGTGCCTCACCGCACCCTCAGGGTGAGCACAGTACCCGCACAATGTGACGGTGTGTAGCTACTCTGTGCCAGTAAAACACACGGTCTGTACCCCCTACCAGGCCGAGGTGCTGTGGGGGTGCACATGGTCAGTTCCCCCTACCAGGCCGAGGTGCTGTGGGGGTGCATACCCCATCTTGTGTTTATCTGTGGACAGCTGATTTGCATGTGCAGTGCATCATGGGTACGGGTGGGCTAACCCTATCCTGGTGACCACAGCGGACTGTCTGTGTGGTGATGTGCAGGCTCTCTGCAGCCAGCCAGGGGCTTGCTAGCAGCTATAGAGCTGTAGCCCAATGGTTACTTCACTGCCTGTGAAGCCAGTGGTCATGGGTTCAAACCCACAGTGGGGTGATTTGATAGGGTTGCACAAAGCATTATCTCTTTTTAATGTACATTTTTGCTGCCAGCAAAAACACCCTCAGCGTACTGTACCCATAAGGTGCCTCTGAGGGCGCTTTATAGGGCGCCCTATGGGGCAGCTTATAGTTCCCGTCCATATGAGGTGCACTATACATTATCCTGTGACGCAACTTATAGGGTGCCCTATAGGGGACCTTTTAGGGTGCCGTGGCGGACAGTGCACTTTATAATGTGCCCTATGGAGTGCCTTATAGGGTGCCTTATATGGCACCTTCAATTACGGCACGTGAGGGCGTGTTTGCTGGCAGCAATTGATAGAATAAAACTAAAGTGCTGCAGGAAACAAAACGTGCATTGCAAAGCTGATGCCACAGCCAGCCTTACCTATTAGGCACCCTGGGGAGCAAACTCATGACCCCTGTATCAGCAGTCAGTGCCTTAACGATTGTGCTCCACTGCTGCTCCTCCTTGCATGTCAGCGCACCTACTTATGCTTTTCATTCCTTAAACTGCACAGTGCTGCCATCCAAAACACTACTCTGACCTTGCGGTACCTCATACGGCACCCTATAAAACGCCCTATAAGCAACATTCTAGGGTGCCTTGGCGGACAGTGCACTTTAAAATGTGCCTTATGGGGCGCCTTATGTTAACACGCTTTGAGAGTGCGTTTGCTAGTAGTGATATTTAAAATAAAAATAAAATGCCTCCTAAAGCAATCTTCCCCATAATATGTAATGCCTCAGCCAACCTTGCTCATTGGGCACTGTGGAGGATTGAACCCCTGATCCCTGCACCTTTCGTCAGTGTCTTAACCATTGTACTGGGGCTTTGTTACTGTGGTTGTGCATCAGCGCGCCGCCTTATGCCGCATAATATTAAGTTGCCTCCTAAAAACATTAGCATGCCACCCATTATTTAAATGTCTCAGCCAGCTGTTTTCATTGGACACTGTGGGGGATTGAACCCCTGATCTCTGCACCATTGGTAAGTGCCTTAACCATTGTGCTATGGCTCTGCTCTTCTGCTAGCACATCAGCGCGCCACTTATGCCTCCCGTGCAGCTATCTCATGCGCTAATTTGCGGGGCGCACAAGGGCGCCGCGCACCTTAGCGTATATGTAAATTTGGGTTTTTCTTTTTCAGCAAGAAACGCCCACTCCTTATATGGCACCCGCACACTATCGCGGCCCGCACATTACCGGGGTTTTAGTAAACATGCCCCTTAGTATCCACATATGCATTTATTTTTTTTTTCAGTGGACTCAGCTCAACTATAAAGTTTCAAAAATTCATGTGCATGGGGCAAATGAATCTTCTCAGCTGTCAAGATGCTGGCCTGAAAGCAGAAGACAGTGGCAGTCACCCCGATTTACGCCTAAGAAGCACCCTCAGCCTCAGTCAAGACCCAGGAGTCAGTAGCAAAAGCCAAGGTCATAGGAGACAGGGGATAGAAATTGTGGTTCTGCAGTACAGGGAAAGAGAGGTCTATAGTGGGTGGAGGAGTGAGGAGAGAGAGAGAGATAAGATCGTGTTTCATCAGGGGGTGGTGTGGAGGAGACTGAAAAGACCGCATTAGAGTGAGATGTGATATATGCCCATCAACCTCACCCCTTCAAAAAACTGCTGGGGGTGGGGGAATGGGAACAAAAATATGTTGGAAGTTCCTTTCATCCCTGATGAGGAAGTTCTGAAACTCCTGTTTTATGGCATTCAATTAGAATCTAACCACAGTGAACTTGCAGGAGCAAACTCACATTTCACTCAGTAGAAGACCTGTAGGTAGGAAAAGTTGTAGTATCAACTGAGGATACTGAAAGGCTCCTCAATTGGAAAAATGCAATTATTTAGGAGGACTTTTTAGAAGCATCTGCAGGTGGAAATAGTGGTTTCTAAATATTTAGATTGGCTATACATGTGTATGATGATTTTAGAAAGCTGGTAGTTTCACTAAAATTAGATTTGAATAAATTAAATATATTTATTTCTTAAAGAAAATAACAAAAAAATATAAACTTGTTTGAAAGATTAATGAAGTTATGATTCAGCCTGTCCAGGGATATGATCAAGAGTCAGGGGTCAGTGCTACGCACCACCACACAAGGCTCAGGACGTGCATTGAACTTTGCTCATCACTATAATGGGGCGATGCTTCTCCTCTCTCCTACCCACCAGTCAGACGTAATTAGCACTTTTCTCAGAGCAAAGTATCCTTTTACTTGTAGGCTGTATGCTGCTGCCTGAAATAATCCTGGGAACAACAATACAACCAGAAAATAGGCAGGGAAAACTGTATATGGTGACCCCCAACCCTAGTCTATGAAGAATTGCTTGCGCTGCATAGAGAGACAGGGAGGGTCATTTTCAAAGTGACTTCATGGGAAAAGGGCTTTAACAAAATTGTCTGCCTGTGTGTTCAGCTTGTAGGTCTGTAACGCTATTTACTGTTTGTAGAGATGCTCTCAAGGATGGGGTTGGGACAGGGTTTGCACTAACATACTTATTTTGCAAATTCAAAAGTATGTGTGTTTATTAACCCAGAAAATTTGTGCACACAAAATAACAGGTGTAAATGTGTGTAGATGGGTTTCTTGGAATAACTTTGTGCAAAGAAAGGTCAACAAACAAGTTATAGGTGATACCATCTTATTAGACTAAATAAATATATTTTTGACCAAGCTTTCGAGAGCTATACTCTCCATCAGGTCTACGAAGAAACAGTGTATTTACACTGGGTATAAGTAGTGCAAACTCATCTGGACTCTGGGTTGTCCACAGATATCATTACATATCAAAGCTAAGGGGCTTGTTTACAAAGCTGCGGTAGCGGTTCGCGATCGTTATCGGAGCCGCGGCCCCATTGAAATGAATGGGGCCATGGCTCCAATAACGATCGCGAATCGCTACCACGGCTTTGCAAACAAGCCCCTAAGTGTAGTGACAGTTTCTATCACACAGATCCTGTCTGATCTTACACAGTCTGCATTTGCATTAAATTACAATGAAAGGTATAGGTGAGGAGAGAGTAACCATTTGCATTTCAATGTTTTATGTCTGGTAACGGCTGAGGAAAACAATTTTCAAAGCGTGCAGTACAAGTTTGCTTTAATTTTGAAAATCCAGCAGTGTGTTTAGTAAACAATGTGTGTACACTTTTCCTTAATAAGGGCAGTTTTAGATAGGACATGAAGATCAGAACTGAGACCTAGAGGTCACCACATTTATATCTGACCAATTGTTGTATTGTTTCAATGTAAACCGCACTGATGACAAATAGCGCGGTATATAAGAAAATTAAATAAATAAATAAATAAATTTACAAGTGTGCTGCTATTTTAGAAACAGTTCTGCTAAACATAGAGCCATTCTGAAAATACATATCCATGGTCTGTGGGAGAAGTGATTTTGGAAAGATACAAATAGGAAAAATTGATGGCGGGACCCCACCAACTTACATGCGTAAGTGCCAACGAACACATGTAAATGTTGGCACATACATGTGTATCTTGACCATTTTCCAAACGTAGATATGCAGATGTTCTTAATTAATTACAGACGACTCTCTCTTGCCTCCAGGAGTTCATCAGGTGCTTTCTTGGACATCGTCAGGCACAACAGGATCCAGTGGCCTACCATGGACTAACCAGGAGTGTAAGCTATATACCTGCATTATATTACTTGTCCTGCTTTTCCTGGAAGTGGAGAGAGTACTGTGAGTCCCGTGGGTATAATGGATGCCCTTCTGAAATGTCATCAGGTACAATAGGGCCTTGAAATCCAGCAGCCCCACTGTAGGACCTGACCATGAGCGCATGCCTGAAGGGGCGTGGCGAAATGAGAGGGAGACTATATTCCCTGTTATGGAGACATGGAAAAAGAAGGA
Source organism: Ichthyophis bannanicus (assembly GCA_033557465.1). NCBI lineage: Eukaryota > Metazoa > Chordata > Amphibia > Gymnophiona > Ichthyophiidae > Ichthyophis > Ichthyophis bannanicus. The sequence goes on from CM066037.1 coordinate 416,671,599, forward strand.
TTCTTTTCAGGAAGTATGAAGACGATTCAGCATGTGAAGGTGGTGCTGAGAGGTAACATCTCTTTTTCCTCTGTAAGTATTGCGTCTCCTGGTGATAGCTCTGTGAATTGGGCTATTAAGACCCTCCACGCCCAGGCTCTATGGTCAAGGAAAGGGCTGGAGGAGTATTCTATGTTGAAAGGAAACATTCAACAGCCCTTTGTGATAGGTCCGGTGAGGAACAGCTTCACCAATCACCTTTGGTGGCTAGGTAGTGAGCAAAGTCTCTTTGTCCAGAGTGGTACAGTTACCAGTGGTGACTTCAAGATCCTGGGCAGTCTATGTCAGTAAGTGTCTCTCAGGATAAATAAATCTTTCTGTGAGATATTTGGGACATTACTAAGGCTGCTATTCCTGGAAAGTTGCAATAAATTTCAGATTTCTCCAAGGAGACTGTAATGACGTTTTCTGAAACATGTTGAGAAATTTTCTAGTCTGGAAACCCGAATTGGAAAGACTGAGGCCAGGGCAGCCTATAGATCGGCACCCCCTCCCTCACTATTATTAATTCACCTTAATGTGTGGCATTAGTTGCCCCTGTGGCTGTTTTGCCAAATTGAAGAGTGAAAATTGTAGGGGGATGAATCTGCTTTCCTGTAATTAGCCCACAGCACTGCCCTGGTAATGCAGCCTGCATGTGTTATGAGTACGGGGTTTAGGAGATGTCACTAAATGTACCAAACAACAAGAGGGGTTCAACATCACCGACGCAGCACCTTCCACTTCCATAAAAACAACAAGAGCAACCTGGCAGTCCCAACACAGCATTTTCCACCTTCATGAAAACAAGAGGGGATTTGTGATCCCAACACAACACCTCCCACTCCAACATAAACATCAAGAGGGACTTGACAACCCCAATATAACTGCACATTGGATCAGCATGGTATTAATGTAAATATATATTCTGCAAAAAACAAAGGAAATTCAAGATGCTCATACACCAAGGAACTAAAAGAAAAAGTAAAAACCACAGCGCAGTTTATAGCACCAAATTATAAAGTTATAACTTGTTTTATTTTGTTGTTATAAACTGTCTTATGGTTCTTGCTTTTTCTTTTTGAACATATAGTCTGCATTCACAGAAACCCCTCCCTCAACAATGGGAGCAGAGCAGAACTAGGTCATTCATCCACAGAACTCAGTATATTTTAAAAAAATTGGATTCTGGTCATCTCAGTAACAAGAACATAAACATTCTCTAGTACCAGGAATATTGGGAACTAATACAAAACCCTACAAAAGTCACTGAGAACCTAAAGAGCAAATCTACAGTACCAAACCAGCATCCACTTCCAAAACTCATATAACAAGGAGTCTACCTAGAAAAAAGCTGCAAATATTTCAGAGGGCCCTAGAACATACATACACAGTTGAAAAGCTGAACAAGTCAGATTACTACAGTACAGATCCCTATATAGAAACTCTATGTAAAGAGAACACCTGGCTTCAACCACATACTCAGAACACAGACCCTTACCGAGCACAGAATAAGTGACCACAACCTAAACTAAATATTAAAATAAAAATATGTAGACAAACTTAAACTTAAACATCTTTGTTAGTGATATAGCGGAAGGGCTGTCGGGTAAGGTTTGCCTCTTTGCGGATGATACCAAAATCTGTAATAGAGTAGACACCCAGGAAGGTGTAGATAACATGAGGAGGGATCTAGCTAAGCTTGAAGAATGGTCTAGAATTTGGCAGCTGGGATTTAATGTTAAAAAATGTAAGGTCATGCATTTGGGCTGCAGCAATCCAAGGGAGCAATACAGTATAGGAGGTGAAGTACTTTTGTCCACTAAAGAAGAGCGGGACCTAGGCGTGGTTGTGTCTGATGATCTTAAAGTAGCTAAACAGGTAGAAAAGGCGACGGCAAAAGCTAGAAGGATGCTTGGGTGCATACGGAGAGGAATGGCTAGCAGAAAAAAGGAGGTGATAATGCCTCTGTATAAGTCTTTGGTGCGACCTCATTTGGAGTATGGTGTGCAATTCTGGAGACCGCACCTTCAAAAGGATGTGAACAGGATGGAGTCGGTGCAGAGGGTTGCTACTAAAATGATTAATGGGCTTCATTATAAAGCATATGAGGACAGACTTAAGGATCTTAATATGTACACCTTAGAGGAAAGGCGGGATAGAGGTGATATGATTGAGATGTTTAAATACCTCCGTGGCATAAATGTTCAGGGAGAGAGCCTCTTTCAAATGAAAGCAAGTTCTGCTACGAGGGGACATGGGATGAGGGTGAAGGGAGATAGATTCAGGAGTGATATGCGGAAATATTTCTTTACGGAAAGAGTAGTGGATCCGTGGAATAGTCTCCCAGTGGAGGTGGTGGAGATGAGGACAGTGACTGAGTTCAAAAAAGCATGGGACCAACACAGAGGATCTCTAAAGGTAAAAAGTGGACTGTTGTAGTTGTTGTTATGGAAGGACAGACTAGATGGGCCTTGTGGTCTTTTTCTGTCATCATGTTTCTATGTTTCTATGAAACCCCCAAGAAGCCAGACTCACCAAAGAAACAGAAAGTGATGCATTTCCCCATACTGTGCAAAATATAAAGATAGTGCAATGTCCAATCACTAAATCGAAAATAATTTTTTTTTCTACCTGTTGTCTGTTTTATTCTCAGATCATGCTAGTCCCAATCTGAAGTTCCTGCTTTCCTGTCTTCTCTTAGCTCCTTCTCCATCTGACATTTCTTGTCTTTCCTTTTGTTTTCTTCACTTACTTCCATCTTGGCCATTGATCTTTTCCTTTCAGCTTTCTTCCATTTATTTCTCTCTCTCTCTCTCTCTCTATCCACTCAGATTTCATTAGTTCTTTTCACTATCCAGTCCTGAATCTTCCTCTATTTTACTGCATCTACCTAGCACTTTTCTACCCTTGTTCCAATCCTCCCATTCCCCACCTCTTCTTCCCTGTCCATTGTTTCCCAGTCTTTTGCTCACTCTCTATTCTTCCCCCCAACCAATGTCTCTCTCTCTCTCACCCTTCCCTTTCCCTCCATGCAATATCTCTGCGTGCTCTCTCTCTCTCTCTTCTTTCATGCCCCCTCTCCCTTTCCTATCACTCTGTGTCCAGCATTTCTCTCTCTCCATTCCTATCCCCCCTTGTCCAGCATCTCCATACTGTATCATCCCCTCCCTATTACTTCCATGTCCAGCACCTCTCCATCTCTCTTGACCTATTTTACCCCATGTTCATATTCCCCCTCTCTCTCTCTCTTACCCTCATGTCCTTCATTTCCCCCTCCCCTATTACCCCAATACCCGATGTCCAGCATCTCTCCTCTGTCTCCCTCTTTTCTATCACCCACGTCCAGAATCTTCCCAGTCTCCCTATAATCCTGGGTCCAGTATCACCATTCCATCCCAGAAATCTCCCCACTTTGCTTCTCCCTAAGCCCATTCTCCCTATGCCCCCTTCCCAAGTCCAGTATCTCCCTAGCCCCCAGAATCTATCATGTCCCCTCTGCCTCCATATTTATCAGTACCAAACAAAATATAATAAAATTCCTACCACAAACACACTCTAAATGTTTTTGCAGAATGTAGAGGCCAATAAACAATCTTAAATTAACTTCAACAAAATTCATTTATAAATAATTAACCTTCATTATAAACTTTAATATAGAAACACTTTCAAACATTACACTTATACAACTTCACAGCTTCACAATATGCTCTTATTTGAGGGCATTCATCTGCCTCTCTGTTTTCAGCTGTAAGTCAATAAACACTCCCCAGGCAATTTTATGGGACCTATTTATGCAGGTTTAATGCTACTCTACACGTTCAATCGCATATAAAATTGTCCTACTTATTGCAATATGTCAGAGGAGTGGACTGGAGCAAATGGTTAGGATACCCACACATCAAGCAAGTATATAGTACAGATGGTACAGAAGTACAGGGAACGCCTGGTAAGTAGTAGCAGCTAAGATAGGCTATGAGTGCTATCTGGATGGGGAGGGAAAGGGGTAACCCAAAAAGCAGCAGTATCAACCTGAGGTGAAGAACATAAGAACAAAAGATATGCCATACAGGGTCAGACCAAGGTCCATCAAGCCCAGTATCCTGTTTCCAACAGTGGTCAATCCAGGTCACATTACCTGGTGGGTACCCAAAGTCCACAGCTTCCACAATGCTCGTCCTGGGGTAAGCAGTGGTAAGGACCTGGGATGTAAGTGACTTTAGAAACCTTACAGTTTCTGCTGTTGTTAAGTGCCTGAATCAATGTCAACTCCATGGCGACCCTCATATTCAGTCTTCAGTCAGATGGCTAACTGTTGATAAAGTGACATCCATAGCTGTTGCTATTGTATAGATCCATCGCATTGCTGGCCTTCCTCTTTTATGTAGGACCTTGCAAGTGTGTGTGTTAAAATAGCCTGCTTTAAGGGAGATTAGTGACGCAGTATGAGAGTATAAACCCTATTTAGAGAGAGGGATTTGGTCCTTCCTTATCCAACCTTCCTTGCAGGTTCCAGGGTTTAAGAGGAGTGCCTGGTTTCAATGGAGAGAGGTCTGAGGACCAAGGTAGTCTAGGGACAGGACAGGAAGTATCATTGTGTACAAGTCCCAGAAGAGGACTCAAGGAATAGCTCAGAGAATCTATTGATATGGAAGAAGAGAAGGCTGCTAGCAGAGGTCTGGCTGCTAGCCTTTAAACTGCAGAGACCTAAGGAGATTTTGGATTTGGAGTTTAGATTTGTGATTTGCCTTTTCCAACTATGAGCTGTCACCCATTCACCTCCCAGAGGCCATAGGCATGGGTGGATTAGCAGGGTAAGTTCTTTAATAGCTGTGGAGTATAGTAGAGAGGCTTGGCAATGCCCTCTGGGATTTGTAGTTCCACAACTTTAGCAAAAAGAAAGTAGTTGTAGTCGGAGTGATAAGGATTTAAACAGGATTTATTCCCTTCCCAGGGTTGGATTTTCACACAATGAAATAAGGCAACACAAAACCATACGTCTGGTATCAAAATTAAAGAAACATTTGAACAAAGGATATGCTTATCTTCAGCTTTCACAATGGAGGCAAAAATGGTAAAAGAAAACAGTTTCCTTCACAAAACTCTTCCTGTCTGTTTTCTTTACGAATTAGCTCCTACAGCTCTTCAGCATAGAGAAGATATGCTATCAGATAAGGTATATGTACAGTCCATGTAAATATCACCATTAGACTCCTCAGACGGATCACATTGCATGTCTTCTATATCTGGGTAAGTTTCCCGGTGAGTGAAACTTCTGTTCTGACTGCTGAGTTCCTCTCTATAGCTCTGGGAGTTCCCTTCCCCCACCAGCCTAGAGGTGAATGGGTAATTACCGTAATCACTATAGTCTCTCTCAGAGGCGGCACATAATTCTTGATAAGTGCAGGGCTTATTGCTATAGTCTAAGCTTCTCCTATTAGGAAGAATAAGGTTACCTTCTAGCAGTTTCCCTTCAACGTTCCTCCCTCGAGCACAGCTCTGCTCGTGGGAAGGCTTTTCACTCCGTGTCTGTTTGAGCTTTCTCCTTGGCACCAAATTATCTTCAGGATAATGGTTTTCTCCTGCTGGGTACCTTGTGCTGGGTGACTGGTCTTGCCTTAGCCTGGCCTCAGAGCTACTACCTCTGCTTCCTCTGTAGCGAGGATCTCGGAAGCACTGGTCAGCTGTGCACTGCTCTTCCAAACAGCCCTTCCTGGGTTTCTCAGCACTGCACCTCCCTGGTAGTCTCCTTTGGTCAGCAATAGGTTTTAACCAGCATGGAGATCCTTCTCTCCTGCCTCTCAAGCTTCTCTCCTTGCTTGGAGTTCTCCTGCTATCGGGACTTCTCTCCCTGCCAGCACGTCTCTCCTCAGCAGTTGTCTCTTTTGTATTTCTCCCTTTAGGAGTCCTCTCTCCAGCAGTTCTCCCACTACTCTCAGATGAGTGATTTTTAACTGCGTAGCTTGTGATGTTGGCTCCGCCCCTTGTCAGCTCATCCCCTGATGAGTCATGACCTAGCTTTGGGTCTGGGCGTTCCCCTACACCACGTGAAATAGCTTGTGTATAGTTCCTATGGCAACCTTTGGCTCTGTGTATCTCTGAGCTGTCAAAGTTAGCTCCGTTTTGTTCAGAATCCCCTATCTCCATGGGCTCTGACTGCTGCACCTCATGACAGAGCTCAAGGTGAGTTACAATAAGGCAAATGGGCTCACAATAATCTAAATTGTATCTAAGGCAGTGGAAAGTAAGGTGACTTGCCTAAAGTCACAAAGCAACATGTTTACACTTTTGAGCCATAAAACTCGCATGGAGTCTTATGCTTACATTTGGGAGCATGTGTGCCCGTCTCCTTTCCATTAGCGCCTTGGTAACACACTGCAAATGGTGCACGTATCGCCACCCTTGAGGTAGTATTAAGTGCACCCATGCTACCAGTTGCTACTGTGGTTAGCGCACATCCAAAATACCTACACTGACCAATGCACCATCAACACCCCCTTAACCCACCCAATCATGTGTTAATGGGTTAGCAAGGGATTTTTACCGCTGAACCCCAAGTTAACTGTTAGTGCAGTGCATTTCATTTATAGCTAACCCTGTGCTAATGGTTAGTGTACCTTAGTAAACGTGTCCAAAGAATATCGGTGGAAGAAGTAGGATTTGAACTCGGGCTTCCTTGCTTCACAAGTTGTTTCTCTAACCACTTCTTCACTCCATATGTGAATATATGAAATCTATGTGGACAGTACTTCCCTTTATCAGCAAAAGTCCCAGGGCAGTTTTTGCGGAAGTCTTTGCTCATGTGTCTTTTTCTGTAAGTCTCTCTCCCTGCTTAAGTTGTAGGAAACATAATTTGAGAGTCAAAGATGCATAATTGTGAAACTGTGCAAGGAAATTGATTTTCAGACCAAAGCAGGACAAAATGGAGTAAAATTCATTCTATTTAAAGACAGGCAGTTCATTAAGTTTTATGTATAAATACAACCAAATTAAAATCCTTTCTGGTACAGATATAATTTAATACTAGAGGAAAACACATTGACGGAGAACTTACTGGGGGCTACCACAGTCACTGTTTTATTGTGTAATGGATGAGTCATTTCATTTATATTTGCGTAAATTCAAACGAAACTTGTAAAACATTTCTGTAGTACAGTACTCTCAATAAAGATAAAGAGCCCCTTGAAGAGGGATCAAGAGTTTTAAGAAGTAATTACATCCTCTGTAAAAATCTGCTCATTGGCGTTATACTATTTAAGTGTCAGAATAATGCACTGTTCCAATAAGCTTCAGAGGTGCTGAAGGCAAGGCAACTTGGAATCAGCACCATGCTGCAGAGATGTTCCAGATCACAAGGAAAAAGAGAACAACCTTGTGGGGTGGGGAGGAGGGGAGAGGGTTTCACCGTCACTACTCTTTCTTCATCATCGTTGAAGCAGGCTTTCCCCAGACTAATTTTTAGGGTCAAAAGGAGGGTATGGATAGGAGAAAAACATGTAGAATTCTTATGATATACTGTAATGAGTTGTATTCATGCTTCCTGTGACGTCACACTGTACATATGCTGCCAGATGGTTGATCATACAGAAGGAAACCAGGTCTTTGCAAATCTAAAAGCAAACGTGTACTGCAAGTCCTAGTAGACAAATATCAAGGATGTAGTATAGTCAGTAGACCTTCTGTGAACTGAGGGAAGAGGCGTGTAGAACAAAATCCATGCAAAACACAGGCAAGCTAGTCATCAAATGCTGGAAAGCAATGAGCATGAATGCTCGAAGCCTAGCCAAAACGTTCCTGACCTGGAAGCCTTAATGGTGGAAATGGACTTAGACATTGTGGCCATTACAGAAACATAGTTTAACGAGTCACATGAATGGGATATAGCTATGGCTGACCATCATCTGTTTAGAAGAGATAGAGAGGCTAGAAAAGGAGGTGGAGTAGCCCTATATGTCAAAAGCAATATTAAAGCTGCTGAAATGCAGGGGACATGGAGAAAAGAAGAAGCACTGTGGATTGTGTTGGAAAGAGGAGATGGCACTGTCATCCATACTGGTGTAGTCTAAAGGCCTCCAATTCAAATCAAAGAAGTGGATAGCGAATTGATTATTGATATTTCAAAAATAGCCATAAAGGGGGGAGTGATATATTGGGTGACTTTAATCTACCCAATGTGGATTGGAGTATTCCTTCTGAAAATCTGGAAAGAAGTAAAAAAATTGTGGATGCCTTCCAAGATGCATTACTTAGACAAATGGTGATGGAACCGACCAGGGAAAGTTTGATGCTGGATTTAGTACTCACCAGTGGAGATAGCGTGTCGAAAATCTGGGTGGGTGCCCATGTGAGCAGTAGCGATCATTACACGGTGTGGATTGAGATAAAAGCCAAGGTGGAGTACAATCATTGCAAGCTCAATGTCCTAGACTTCAAAAACGCTGACTTCAGTAAAATGGCCAAGTGCCTGAAGAAGGAGTTGGCAGGGTGGGAGGAGATAAGGGAAGTAGAATTGCAGTGGGCTAAACTAAAGGAGGCAATAAAAGGGGCAACAGATACATATGTAAGGAAAGTAAATAAAAACAAGAGGAAAAGGAAACCTATTTGGTTCTCCAAAGAAGTGGCTACACAAATAAAGACAAAAACCACAGGTTTCACAAAATTCAGAAGTTCGTAAACAGAGGAACACAGAAAAGAATGCAGGATAAAACTACATAAGTTCATGAATAATGTAACTTGGTTGTGTTTCATTGTAAACCGCCACTGATCTATCGAAGTGGCGGTATATGCAAAATGCAATGTGTGCCTTTGAGTCATTCCTGACTCCTGGCGTAAAAGCTTATAAATAAATAAATAAAATAAATAAATAAATACCACACCATTCACAGAAGATAATGTGTTAGAAAAGCTTGCAAAACTGAAAGTGCACAAGGCCATGGGACCGGATGAGATATATCCCAGGATACTGAAAGAGCTCAGAATCATATGGAGAATAAAACTAAGGATATTATAATGCCTCTGTATTGTTCCATGGTGCGACTGCACCTTGAATATTGTGTGCAATTCTCATCGCCATATCTTAAAAAGGATATAGCTGAATTGGAAAAGGTACAAAGAAGAGCAACAAAAATGGTAAAGGGAATGGAAGGACACCCCTATGAGGAGAGGCTTGAAAGGTTGGGTCTCTTTAACTTGGAAAAGAGATGGCTGAGGGGAGATATGATAGAGGTCTATAAATTAATGTATGTAGTGGAACGGTAAACGTAGATTGGTTGTTTACGCATTCAAACAGTAGAAAGACTAAAGGACACACAATGAAGCTACAGTATAACCCATTTAAGACTAATACGCAATGCATAATTAAACTCTGGAATTTGTTACCGGAGGATGTAGTAGAAACTGTTAGTGTAGTTGGGTTTAAAAAAGGTTTGGATAAGTTCCTGAAGGAAAGATCCATAAATCATTATTAAAGAGGACACAGGAAATCCACTGCTTGCCTCAGTTGATGCTCACAAGCACTGTGGAACCAGTGTGCCTCTTTGGGAAATGGCTAGGTACTTGTGACCTGGATTGGCCACTGTTGGAAACAGGATACTGGGCTTGATGGACTTTGGCCTGATCCAGTATGGCATATCTTATGTTCCTTCTGTCAGCAACAAGGTTGACTCTTTGTATAGAATCCAGAAGGCTTCCAGATTCGAAAAGCTCCAGCTTCTGCACCATTCCATGCTGGTCAAATCTGCCCTTAAAACAGCTAAAAGTTCCAAGTTGTGCCCCTGGGGTGAGAGGCTAGGACCCTAGACTCTTCTGGGAGGAAATTTTATCAGAACTGCATGTTCACTTCCTTCCAACTCTACTCCATTTCTGAACTACTTTTCATTTTAGATGAATTGACTGTAACTGCTTTGGCATTTTATTTTAAAAGCGGTATATCAAATAGACAAACCATACACCATACATGGGCATGCACATGAAGGACACCATGAGGAGTTCTCAAATCATCGCCCTACAGAGAAAGACACAAGTGGAACAAGGGAATGGGTGTGGAAAATACATGGATTGAGTGACCCATTGATGTCTTTGATATGGCATTGAGAGCGTCTTTATAAGTATAGGTGCCAGAGATTCCCATGACTTCGGGCATCAGATTTACAATCCAGTGTGCAGGAACAGCTTGCAATGGCATGCTGCACAAAATAATGTTGCCGTTAAGCACTGCAGCGCATTTCAACATGTACATAAATGCCAAACTGGGGGGGTTTTGTGCACAAAATAGGATTGCTGCTAACACAGACCCCTATGCGCATTGCCTGGCTTGCTTTCCTTGTTTAATGCCGACTTTTTGCACAGAGCTCATTTGCATGCTGTTTCCTTAAAGCACTGCTGAGCAATATTTCTGTGCTAAACCTGCAGTAGGAAATCCTGCACTAGAGCTTTAGCACCGGGCTCAAGTGCAGGGTTTCTGCATCAAGCCTGTTAGAAAACAGATTTGGTAGCAAATTGCATTTCACTGTTTTGCATCAAACCGCCAAACTGTTGGGAAACTATGCAGCCTTGTTTCATTTATAACTCAGCCCATGTAAATGATAAATGCCACGCCAATAAAGCATTTTCCTCCACAGATTAAAGATATGAAGAACTTTCTCATGCATGTGGTTCAATGATAGGTAAACTCGTTTTTAGGCAAGACGTTTCATGTATGGTCTGTAACACTGCATATTTTTATGACGAGCCATTTCACTGGAAAAGTAACGTATCAAAAGAACATAAATTATACTTAAGTAAGTCAAACTGACAAAATCTACATCTTGACTCATTGAGAGTAATTTAAGCCAATAATTACTATTAACCCATGCCCTTCAGGAAGTCTGGATTTATGTGCTATGCTTTTAATCTGTCAGGTCGATATTCAGAAGCAAGCACTGATGTGTTTGGCGATGGCAGCCCTGACCACATAAGTGCTTTTAAAAAAAATTCATGCTATTTATACAGATAATTTTGGCCATTCAGCAATTTAAACAGCTAAAGCTAATAGTTTTAACAATGAGCTTGGTTTGGGGTGGGCCAAAATTCAGCCACTGAACAGATAATAATGTATGCAGTTAAGTGCAAAGGCATAAATAGGATGCATGGATTTCCACTGGCTCCTCTTGTACAGATAGCACCACCAAAAATCCAGATAGCTTTAAAAAGATATTCTGTGATTGTGGAGTGCTGAAAACTGACCCCTGTATCTTTCATTTAGATTTTTATGTGTTATGTTTATCCATTTCTTTACCTTACAAGGATATGGTCTCAAAACACCAATTTGTGAACATCATTGAAAATGCAATTCTTTAATGCTCCTTCTGGCACATCCGTGAAGTGTGCAGACTGCTTTTCTTGTGGCTTTCTTAACTCAGTCCTCTTCTGAAAATATAGCACAGAAACATTTTACCAGTACAAAATGAAAAGCTCTCTCATTTCCCAAATTAAATTTTTGAAAATTTTCAAACACAAAAACAACATCTTGTGTCTTAAATGAGTTGTTAAGTGCTGACGAGTTGCTGTCGACTCATGGCAGTCCTCTGGATAGAAGTCTTATACTGTGTTCGGTCTTCAGTCAGGAGGCTCATTGTTGATAGAGGGGCATCTATAGCTGCTGTTATTGTATCGATCAATCTCATTGCTGGCCTTCCTCTTTGGCACTGATCTTCAACCTTGCCAAGTATGATGTCTTTCTCCAATGATCTCTCTCTTTGCATGATGTGTCCAAAGTATGAAAGTCGAAGTCTTGTCATTTGAGCTTCTATAGAAAGCTTAGGTTTGATCTCCTCAAGTACTGACTGGTTTGTTCTCCAGGCAGTCCATGGCATACACAGATTCTTCGCCAGCACCATAATTCAAATGCATCGATTTTCTTTGTGTTCATCTTTTTCACTATCCAACTTTTGCATCCATATAACGTTATTAAAAATAACATGTCTTGAACAAATTGAATCTTTGTAGAGAGACATCTCTGTTCTTGAGAATCTTGTCTAGGTCCTTCATAGCTATTCTACCAAGAGCAATGTGTCGTCGGATTTCTTGGCTGCTTGTCGTTTCTTTATTGATATTGATCCTAGCAGGTTAAAGTTATCAACTATTTCAATTTCTTCTCAATCAGCGATGAACTTATTGATTTTGCCAATTGTCAGAATCTTTTTCTTCTTTATGTTAAGGTGCAGCCCCATTTTAAGACTATCTTTAAATGAGTAAATACCAAAAAAAGCGCAATAGTTTACCTATTGGACTGATACAGCAACAAAACAGAAACATAGAAACATGACAGCAGAAAAAGACCATATGGCCTATCTAGTCTGCCCTTCCATATCAACCACTATAGTCCCCTTTTTAACTTTAGAGATCTTCTGTGTTTGTCCTATGCTTTTTGAATTCAGATACTGTCCTCATCTCTACCACCTCCACTGGGAGACTATTCCATGCATCTACCACTCTTTCCGTAAAAAAATATTTCAGCATATCACTCCTGAGTCTATCCCCTATCACCCTCATCCTATGCCCCTTCGTAGCAGAGCTTGCTTTCAATCAAAAGAGGCTTGTGCATTTATGCCACAGAGGTATTTAAACATCTCTATCATATCTCCTCTATCCTGCCTTTCTTCCAAAGTATACATATTAAGATCCTTAAGTCTGTCCTCATATGCTTTATAATAAAGACCACTAACCATTTTAGTAGCCACCCTCTGTACTGACTCGAGCCTGTTTATATCCTTTTGAAGGTGAGGTCTCCAGAATTGCACACAATACTCCAAATGAGGCACATCAAAGTCTTATACAGAGGCATTATCACCTCCTTTTTTCTGCTGGCCATTCCTGTCCCTATGCACTCAAGAATCCTTCTAGCTTTTGCTGTTGCTTTTTCTACCTGTTTAGCCACTTTAAGATCATCAGAAATAATCACAATGCATCTATAAATATTTGTGTGAAACCCTATTAGTCCATGATAATGGTAGTTAATAACCTTATTATCATTTTTTCTCTTTTTATTTAACTATAAATATTTGTAAAAGTGAAGAAATAAGGAATGGCTTGGATCTATAAATGTATTTGATGGGAGAGGGGAATTGAAATTGTTAAAACGATTTCAAACTTTCAAGTTGAGCTAATATGACTTACCAGAAAAAGGATCAGAAAGCAGCACAAGCATAAAGGCAGAAAGTGTGCAGAAGCTGCATCTGGTGTTTTCTGCCTTGCTTGCCTGGAAGCTGCTGCCCTGGTGAGTCACGCAAAGAGGAAGAGCCCAGCACTGACTCAGAGGGTGGCCAAACTCAGTAGACACTAACAATCTGACAAATTGCCCAGAATGTCCAGCCCCACTCGCACAGCTTCTGGGTCTCCTTAAACTTTGGTTTGAGGTTTTAGTTTGCAAAGCCTGTTCTACAATCTGGCATTAGATTTGGGGACTGAATGGCAGGTAGGTGTCGGATGGTAGTCCAAAGACTCAGAAAAGGGTTCTCTGCTCAATCCCAGCATGGCAGTGCTCCAGCAGGAAGCTGAAGAGCTCCCAGACCAAGGTACAGCCAAAAGCTAAGGAGTTAGGGCTCTCTACTTATACAAGCTCCATATGCCAGGGTGCTCTGCAACCTCTTAGCAAGGCACTGAGACACACTGCACGGTGCCAGGTAGTAACGCCCTATTGAATGGGTGAATTCGAAAGTGAGCTTATACCACAGCCTCTGCCTGCCCAAGGCGCAATAAGCATGACAGTCTCATATTGGTCTCCATAGCTCTTGCCATTTGCTTTCCCCCCTCCCCCAGCACTAAGCCCTGGCAGCTGAGGGCAGGACTAGGCATTGGTGCTACTGCAGCAGGAATGCGATGGCAACTTAACCTGGAGATGACATGGCCACCAAAATCTTTCAACGCGGGATCCAATGGGTCTCTGAACATATTACATGGAGGGTAATGGCCACTCAGCACCAGTCACCTCCCAGAAAAATCAAAAGAATAAACTCCATGGAGGACATAGTCCATGGCAGCAAATAGTGCTGTTAAAGCAGTTGGCTGTCGCTTCTTTAATTTATGCCTGGCTATTCAGTGCTGGGGCCATATCCAGCCAGTGACACTGAATATCTGCTTTGGTAGGACAGTGTTTGAGCTATCCGATCAGTGGTGCTACTCAACCGCTAGCTGAATATTTAAACTGCCTAAAGTTAGGACAGCCTTTTTTCTGTTTAGTTAGCTGGTTAGTGGCTCAATATTGCTGCTAATCGGATAGTGAAAATGCTATCCAGTCAAACCAGATATTAACCAGGGGTTAACCAAACTGTAAATAAATAAATAAATAAATAAAAAGATAAAGGCACATTTTAGATAGCACTTGGAGACTGCAGCTGAGACACTGAGGTCACAATGTACCCAATTCTGACAGTATTTTAGAAAAGGCTCTAATAAACACGAAGCCTGTTCTAAAATAGTGCAGGACTGCACGTGCATTTGCTCATACATGGAGCCACTTTGCAAATCTACAGGTGCAAAGAATCTACATAATGACATACTAAATAGTAAAAGATGGCAGATAAAGACCAGCATGGTCCATCTAGTCTGCCCAGTAAGGTGGCTAGAGTTGGAGAGCTGTACCTGCTGCCCCGTGCAGGTTATGCCCCTCTTTGCCTTTGTTTAGGGTTCTACCTGCAACTCCCTGTAAGTTAACCCTCTATTTTTTTAAAGTGTGAAAGTTATTTGCTTTGATTCCATCCTTTTGCTCTATAGGGATCCTCGTTATCTACCCCAGGTCTTTTTGAATTCTGCCGTTGCTTTTGTCCCAACCACCTCTATTGGGAGGGCATTCAAAGCATCCACCACCCTTTCTGTGAAAAAGTATTTCCTAATGTTGCTTTTAAGTTTACCTCCAATGGGGAAGCTCAGCAATGTCCACGTGAAGATGCGAGAACTTACATGTGAAAGTTGTTATTTCACACCTTCATGTGTATGCGCCAGCACTTAAATACATACATCGGCCATTTTGCAAACCTATACATATAAATGCTGCCAATTAACTGCAGATACTACTACTGTATATTTATCTAATTTCATTTTGGAAAGAAAAATAACAAAGGGGGATTAAGGAAGATAACCCCCTTAATCTCTCTGTAAAAGGTTGGCCGAAACAAATGCTTTTTAAAAACTTATGGACCCGATACTCAAAGGCATTTACATGGTTTACAGACTTGTAAACTGTGTAAATGCTGCTTAGAGGGATATTCAGCGGCACTAACCGCTTAGCATCGGGGCGTGTTGGGGGCGTTCCGTGGCAGAGTAGAGGCGGCATCAGTCACTAACTGGGAAGCGGCGATATTACACCGCTGCCCGGTTAGCAAGCCATGGGTAAAGATATGTGCAGCAAAATCTGGCTTATCTTTACCTGTGGGAGCTAACCGGGCAGTGGTTCAATATCGCTGCTGCCCGGTTAGCTTCTGAGGTATCTTTGGCTATGCGGCAAGCCCGGATATTCAATGCCAGGGCTGCATATGACCCTGGCATTGAATATCCGGGAATAAAGTTCTTCAGTGACGGCTATGTGCCGCAGAGGCGCATAGCCATCGGAAATGAATATCAGGCCCTATATGTCCCAGGGAGCAGCTGTAAATCCTGATGTAGACAAGTGCAGTCATATACGTGTAATCTCTATATCAAATAGGGAATATACATGTAGGGAATACACATATAGCTTTTTGACCTGCCCAGGCCACTCCCTAACCATACCTCTGACATGCCCCCTTGCAATTTCTTTTATTTATTTATGCAATTGTAAAATTACAATAAAGCAACAAACATACAGAAATCAGCTTCAGACAAAAAACAGTCAAAAGAAATAAATACAAATGTGATAAGAATCAGTAGAAAAATTAAGTATTAATCATCCTAAGCTATCCAAGTCCTCAATATTAGGAGAAGACAAGTAGGTTAGAATGGAAAGAAAAGAAACTATAAAAGGTCTCTTATAAGGAAAAAGGCCCCTTGCAATTTCTACATAGCAAGGACATCCATGAATTCATGAGGTCCTTTCAAAAATCACCATTTCCGTATGTATAATGGATGAGTTTACATGCAGAAATTGTGAATAAGGCTTCTAAAATACCCCCATAATGTTGAAAGTTAAAACCACTTTTGGCAGAAACTTTGGATGTGTTAAGGAACTACTCTGTTTTGGAAAACTAGAGATACACTTAATATGAAATCAGTTTCTAATTCACTTACTGTTTGTGCTGACATAATGGTTACTAGGAATACAAGTTTTCAAGCTAGGAATTTACGATCTGCAGTTGCTATGGGTTCAAACAGGACTTTCAGGAGCTGAGTAAGAACCACATTCAAGTCCCTGGGCTGCTGCATACCACATAAGTGCTTTCAGATATTGGCTGCCAGGCGAACTACCAAACAACATATGGCCAAGGGCTAAGGTTTCTTGATAAGGTGGAAGGCACCCCTATGAAGAGAATAGCTTAGGAAGTAACCATACTGAACTTCTCAAAGTTGAGGAGAAAGCCTAGGGACTTCTAGTTTGATCATCCTCCCTCGGGCTTAGTCCACACCCACTGGAATCAAGTGCTTTATTCAGCTAGTTATATAGGTGGGGAAACAAAGACTCTGATTCCAAAGGTGTACTATGGTCACTGCCAGGCATTTCGTAAATAACCTTGAGAATTCAGTGATGCTGATGGATAGGACGCTTTTGGGTCAATATTCTAACACTACAGTCAGTGTGCTTTTTAAGCACCAGACATGGCATTTAAATTATGCATATATAGTCAGTGCTGCTGTATGGATAGCGAGTGACGCTGAATATATATGGAGAGTGGGTACCACTACTGCTTTACGAATAGCAATGATATTCAGCCGTAGTTAGATGGTCTAATTTAAGACAGAAAAAAGGCTGTCCTAAATTAAATGCATATTATACGGAAAGCAGCTGCATATTCCTAACTATCTAAAGAGGTAAGTGGAATGCCTGCACTCTGCCTGGCATTATCTGGATAGTGCCAGGGCGGTCTGTAAAGCTTTTCAGCGGCACTATGAGGATAGTGCCGCTGAAATTCATGGATAGAATACCTACAGTATTTGTTTAGCGGTTTCTGTCATATAGATAAATGCTTTCGAATATTGTGCTGTGTATTGATAATGATTTCCATTTACCACAAATTTTAGGAAATTCAAGTGAGTCAAATGGATGGGTATATCTATGTATGCATCATTTAGGTCAAATGAACATAACCAATCATTGTCATTGATCAAGGAGGAATGGTTTGGAGAGAATTCATCTTGAACATCTCTTTCACTAGATACATTTGGAGATATGGATTTATTTCTGGGGGACAGGTTTTATGGTTTAGGCTGCCAGGCATGCCTAAACATCTGTCTAAAAGGTGAAATTCCTTGAGTACTCTTTCTTTGAGTACCTCCAGTCCAGTCCAGCTACACATGAGTTGTTGCCCTCCTCCAGCAGCTGAGGACTGAGCATGTCAGAATTCTGATGTGTCACTAGAAGAGCTCCTCCTTCTGCTCCTGGAACCAGTCCCCTATTGAACAAGCAGCCTCCATCCTAATTCTGACTTCAACCAAAGTCCTATGGATCACCCTGCTAGGATGCTGACAGAGACAGAAAACCAAAAGAATGAGGACTGGAATCAGTACCCTCCCATAAACTATGTATAGATGAAGGACTATAAGTCTGAGCTGCAGGTCCATTCCCAACTATGACGCCCCACCTAAAAGGACCCATGAGCCCCTGCTAGCCCGAAATCTCTTTTCTGAAGTTCTTAGAAACAGACTGTTACCTCCAGACCACAACTCTCCATAACGCTAAAACCCTAGCTGGGAGGGTCCTAGACTGGCTTGGAGGTACTCAAGGAAAGACAATTAGCAGGTAAGGTCTAATTTCACCTTTCTAATCGTACCTCCAGGCCAGTCCATGGGATGTATCAAAGCAGTATCTACATCCGGGAGGGACTGGCAAGTCCAGCATGCAGAATCGATGCTCTGAAATGTGCATCCCCTGTCGCTTGGACATCCACATAGTAGTGCCATGCAAAGGTATGCAACAAAGACTACGTTGCTGCCCTGCAAATCTCCACTGGTGGCACTAACCTGCACTTGGCCCAGGATGCCACCTGCAACCTTGAAGAATGGGTTTGCAACCCTTTCAGCGGCACCTTTCCGTGTGCCTCATAAGCCAGACTGACCGCCTGCTTCACCCAGCGAGCAATAAGATGCCTTGGAGGCCACTGCCCCCTTATGCGATCCACCAAACAGAACAAACAGTCTGAGGCCTGAAAGGCCTCCATCCTCTTAAGGAACCTACACAAGATCCTACACATATCCAGCATATGCAGCTGCCAGTCCTCCGCCGAGCCCCCCAGCTCTGGAAACACTGGCACGTGACTGTCTGATTCACATGAAAATGGGAAAGCACTTTGGGAAGGAAGGAAGGTACTGGCCATAGCACCACCTTCTCCTTGGACAGACGCAGTAAAGACTCCTGACAGGAAAGCACCTGAAGTTCCGAAATGTGGCACGCTGAACAAATGGCTACTAGAAAACTGTCTTCAAGGTGAGAACCCTCAGAGATGCACTGACTAACGGTTCAAACAGAGGACCCACCAGGACTTCCAACACCAGAGTAAGATCCCAAGGAGGGAACCCTGACCATACGGGAGGAGAAACGTGTTGCATTGCCCGCAGGAAATGGACCACATCGGGGTGCACCATTAGTGATCTACCTTGTACTTGACCTCTATATCAGGAAAAAGCTTCTACCTAAACCTTCAGAGAATTCAGAGCCAAGCTCTTCTCTAGTCCATACTGCAAAAACTGCAGGATTTGTGGTAGAGCACATGAGAACGGGTGTACACCATGCGCTGCACACCCTCAAAAACACACCACACCCTGACATAGGCCAAATTGGTTGATCTCTTCCAGGACAGCAACGATGTAGCTGTCACCGATGCTGAATAGCCTCTGCGCCTCAGTTATGTCCTTTCAAGAGCCAAGCCGTAAGTGAGAATTGATCCACCTACGGCATCAGTACTGGCCCCTAGGAGAAAAGATTCACCCAGTCCAGCAACCGCCAGAGACTATCAACAGCCAAGTCAAATCCACATACCAGGGCCTCTGAGGCCAATCCGGCATAATGAGGCCTACCAGACTGTCATGAGCCTCTATCCTGTGCAGAAGCGCCCTATGAAAGCCCACGGTGGGAAGACATAGAGAAGGACGTCCATCGGCCAGGGCTACCCAGAGCGTCTCCGACATGTGCTCTCTGCATCTGCTGAAGAAGTGATTTGCCTTGGCGTTTGCCAATGTGGCCATAAGATCCATCACCGGCACTCCTCAGTGGAGTATGAGGTCGTGAAAGATCGTGGTATTCAGCTCCCACTCTCCAGAATCCAAATGATGCCAGCTGAGAAAGTCCGCCTCATATTGTCATACCCTACCACATGTGTCACAGAAAGAGCCATGAAATGTTCCTCCGCCCACCTAAACAAGAATCCAGCAGAACCACACTGCCCATGCCACCTTGCCGATTTATGTACGCCACAATCGTCACATTGGAACAAACTCGAACTGCCTTCCCGGCAACTAGTGAATGGAAGGCCTGAAGCACTACAGACACCGCTCTTATTTCCAGGTGGTTGATGGACCAGCCGCTCTTCTCCACCATCTAGCACCCCTGAGCCATCTGCGCTAGACAGTGGGCTCCCCAGCCCATAAAGCTGGCATCTGTTGTGACTAATATCTACTGTGGTGGATCGAGCAGAACCCCTGCAGTGAGATTACTCTCCTGTAACCACCAGTCCAGACTCTGCCTCGCATGGTCTGGGCATGGCAACTGCCGTGTGAGAGACGGATACTGCGGGGATCAGTGAGTAAGCAAGGCCTGCTGCAATGGCCTCATGTGAGCTCGAGCCCATGCCACCAAGTCCAATGCCACCGCCATTAACTCCAGACCTGCAGATAATACAATGCTGTCGGCACCTTCTTTTGCAAAAAATGGCGGATCTGTGCCTGCAGCTTTCAGAATCTCTGTTGGCAGGGAGACTACTCCCATTTGTGTATCGAACTGAGATCCCAGATATAGGAGCCACTGGACCAACTGGAGTTGACTCTTGGTCTGGTTCATGACCCACCCCAGGCTCTGAAGGAACTTTACCACCGTTGCGTAGCCAAACGTCCTTCGGCCTCCCACTCTGCCCGAATGAGTCAGTTGTCCAGGTAGGGATGAAACAGTACTCCTGCCTTCCATAGGGCCGCAGCTACAACCACCATAACATTGGTAAATGTGCACAGAGCGCTGGCTAAGCCAAACAGTAGAGCCCTGAATTGAAAATGACCATCGGGCACCGCAAAACGAAGGTACTGCTGATGGTCCAGATGGATTGGGACATGCAAATATGCTTTCACCAAGTCCAGGGCTGACAGAAACTCTCCTTGATGCACTGCCAGAATAACCGAATGAAGGGTCTCCATTCAGAGGTGCGACACGCGCAGTGCCCAATTCATCTGTTTAAGGTTGAGAACAGGCCGTAAGGCCCCTTCCTTTTTGGGCACTACAAAATAGGTGGCGTATCAATTTTAGCCATACTGGTCTCTGTTTACTGGCCCCACTACCTCTAACTGTTGTAAATGCTGAAGAGTGTCGTGCACCTCCTGTGCCTTTACTGGCCCCCTGAATGGCAAAAGTACAAAGGCGTCAGAGAGTGTGTGGGCAAATTCCAGTGTGTAGCCCTCCCGAATTATCTCCAGAACTCATTGGTTGGTTGTTATACTAACCCAGATGGGATAAAATTGCTGTAACCGACCTCCTATCGCCACCTCCACCTGGGACAGCCTGGCATTTATTTATTTATTTTATTTATTTATCTATTTCTTCTATACCGCCCCTTCCAGAGATCAGGGGCGGTTTACATGGAACAATTGTATACATTCGTATAACATTACATAGAACAAGAACTTTTTAACTTTTTACATATAACTTTTTAACTTTTTACATAAAACAGAACAGTAAGTTGTTAAAACTATTTACAGGGTGTATACTTTTGTATACTACTGGATTTACAGGGGAATGTCAGCGAGCTGACATTGCTATTTATAGATGTTATTTACAAAAAGGTTAGGATACATGATTTACAAAAGGTTAGGATACATGATTTATGATAAAATTCATCATTGTGGTTTCTTGGCCGAGCCTGTCGGGGTGGAGAAATTGTCCCGGTCGGTCCCTCAAAAACCTTGAAAGGGTTGCCCTCGGGGGCTATATCTGCCCCTTTGATATGGAGCAAACCGGTTGGACCGAAACCGTCGAAAATCCCTGGGCTGTCCCCACTGGGAAGTCCCCTGTCACTGACCTTTTGGTCGATCCTCTGGCAGTTGACCTGCTTTAGAGTCTCCGAGGTCCTTGACCAACTTCTCTAGTACTTCCCCAAAGAACAACTTCCCCTTATAAGGAAGTTCACTGAGTTTGGATTTGGAAACCGCATCCACCGACCAGTTGTGGAGCCACAGAAAATGCCTTGCAGCAATTACCAAGGCCGGCCATTGTCTTCGAGGAGGCCCGTACCAAATCATAGAAAGTGTCTGTGAGGTATGCTGCAGTCGACTCCAGATGAGCCCCTTCCAAGCTCTCCTGCCCCTCCTGCTCAGGAGAAGGCAAGCCTTGGAGCCAGCAAATAGAAGCTCTGTAGACATATGACCCACATATAGCGGCCTGCAATGTCAAGGCACTGGTATCCAAGGCCTGTTTCGGGAGAGACTCCAGCTTGAGATCCTGGAGATCCTTAAGGGTCCCTACAACTTCTACTGGAATGGTGGTCTTTTTTGTGACCGCAGAAACCAGCACATCTACCTTAGGCATCTTAAGAAGGTCATGCTCCTCCTGTGGAATAGGGTACAGGCTGCCCAGTGCTCTGCCCCCTCTTAGGGTCGCCTCTGGGAATTCCCATTCCGATTCGATCATCTTCTTGATCACCCTGTGCACCAGAAAGCCTGTGTGCCCATAAAACCCTGCAGAAAGGATCCTCCAGAGGGTCATGAGCCACCATCAGTTGGACAATGTTCAGTGCTGCCAGGGAATGCGCAATGAGGGCAGCCAGCTCCTCCCTATGGAATTCTCTAAAGACATTAAGGTCCTCCCCCCAGAGGGATTTTCTTGTCTTCCAATTCCTCCAGCCCTGGATGGTTCCAGAGATCTGATGGCCCCTCTCCTAGCTCTAGTGAGGCTTGTGAAGGTGGTGAGTCATGAGCCAGCCAGGCATCTGGCTCCCTTTTACCCTTCTTAGCAAGCAGGGGTAGCAATTCCTCCCACAGCGGCATTCCCAAAGCCAGAGCATCCAGTATGGGATGGGTGCTCAAAAGGTTCACACCCTGGCTAGAGGCAGCTTGTGCAAGGACATCATAAAATCAGCAGAAAACACTGCCTCCAGTCAAACAATCTCTTCAGGCCCTGAACTTGGAGTTGAAACTGGGGTTCCCTCCTATTTGGCCCTAGCTTTGCCGTGTTTACTCTGCTGAGCTGGTCGTGCTGCCTGGGACAAAATGACCATGGTTCCCACCGAAAACTCAGGATCTGTTGGCCCTGAAATGTCTTGTTCACTCCTCTCTCCTTTACCCTCCTTCCGTCCCTCCATCAATGCCCATCACAATATCCTCGAAAGAACTGATACTGTGGCCTCCAGAAATAAAGCGCACCATATCCTGCAGACAAGCTTGCACTGCCCCACGAGCAAGCAAGCTGCCATCCCATGGACCGCCTAACGAAAAACCACATGGACACCCTCGGCATGGTGAAGTAGAAATTTAAAACCACGCCGGACAGAGATGCCTGACAGCCGGCCGCCTCCCCAAACCTGCTCTGGAGGTTCTCTCACGTTCTGCTTACCGTCTGCACCAGAAGGGAGGGGAGGGAAGGAGAAGCCACTCAATAAAGATAGAGATGGAGGGATAGAGAGGCAGAAAGAAGAAACAGAGATCTGAAGCTTCCAGGCTCTGGTGTATCTCTGCTGGAGGGGAGGGAAGGGACCCGGGGCTCCCAGGTATTTCTAACCCCGAGCTCTGTCAAACCTGTGCCATAGGCAGTCTCCCCTCTGTCTGTGTTTTAGTTTTTGTTTTTTAAATAGATCACTGGTGAGGGGCCCGTGCTTAATAATCGTGCCTTCAGGACAGACTACTGCCCAAGAGCTCTTCCTTTAGCTGCTGAGGACTGATACACTAGTTCCGGGAGCGGAAGGAGGAGTTCTTTTAGTGACACATCAGAATTCTGACATGCTCAGCTCTTAGCTGCTGGAGGAGGGCGACAACCCATGCGTAGCTGGATTGGCCTGGAGTTATAATTAGGAAGAGGGGACATTTTGGCTCCACAGACTGGAACATTATGAAACCTTTGACACGGCTTCCAGAAGTTGACTGGATAAGGTGCTTTCTGCACTCCACTGCATCCTCCAGGCCTTCAATGATCTTATTCCCCTCCTCCTGAAGGAGAGCATCTAAGAATGTTTTTTATCTTAAGCAGGCAGTCAATAACAAATCGGACCATATAAATTTGGTGTGCCACAGTCTTGGCACTGAGGAGTATGTTTCCTATTACTACCTCTACTGATCATTTGTATGTTTACTAAACCACATTAGGCTTGTGCAACTAACGCATTGTTATCATGCAAATAGCACCTGCCACCCACCCACTCCCTGGACCTTGAGGGTTAAGGGAGGGGCTGGCCTTGAATGCCCTTGAGGGTTAATGTTGTAGTTGTGTTGGTGCTCAAGTGATAAGGCAAGGCAAAGAATATTTCTTTTTGTGAGGTTTATTTCCCGCTTTCGCAGTTCAAATGCAGCAGACGTAAATGAAATATGGCACAAAACAAGATTGAGAAACTGAACTTAAACAAGGCTTTTTTTTCACTGCTTGACTGAATGTCCATTACTGATCACATTCACCTGTCATGTGATCTCCTTTCCATTAAGGTAACAGAAAACTCTTATAACAGCACTGCTCCTGAATTGCCCAGAATATGCTTCCACTTATTCTCCTCACATAAGCTCTTTTATCACAGCAAACAGTGAGGTAACTTTTCTTACATACAATACTAGCAAGCAAATCACTTAAATGTCCTTTGGAATCATACAAGTAGAGCAATCCATCGGGACTTCCTGTTCTGTAGATGGCAAAGAAATTAAAGGCATTTCTTCTTCCCAGCTGATCAATGGCTTTGCTACGTTCTGAGTAGAAACTGCTCTGCTTTTAAGGAACTCTCTGAATTCAGTGAGAAGTAATTCAGCCTGTGTATTTTCTGAGCTAGGCTGAGCAAATCCTCCTTCAGGTAAATGCTTGTTTATATTTCTTATCTCTAGGCAATTATCAGTGCTTTTACTTGGACAACATTTCAGCGTGTAAGCATTTCCCTTCCCCCACCTATCTCCACATGGCAGTGCAGAGTAAAACGCTTCAGGTGTGTTTAGAGAATCTCTCAGAGTGTTAAAAGGAAAACAGTCAGGCTTTTCTTGGCTTAACCAGTTAGTATCAAACTTTCTGCCTTTATCCTGTCTTTCACAATTAAAATTCACTCTTTCTGGCTTTCCACTGTTAAGTTTGCTAGCCGTGCCACACCCACTAGATACCTTGTGCATGGGCTTCTTCCAGGGTAATTCCTTATCCCTTTGCCTCCTTTTCCAAGGTTCTTCTGGGTCCTTTAAACTCCTGAGCTGCAGCCTTGGGTCTCTCAGTGCCTTAGAATTCTTCTGCTTCCAGAAATCTTTCTCTACCCCTGAGTCTCCCAGCTCCTGTCTGCTCCTTCTTGGATCACAGCTGCTTAGTGGTTTTCTCTCCCACGGTTCCTGTTCCTGGTCATCTGACCTATCCTCGTCCAGGTGCTTGTGTCCTTCTTCCCAATCCTGGTGGTCCTCTCTTTGCTTGCCTGTTTCTGTTTCTGGGTTTTTAACAAGCTAGCTGAGTACTGCACTGCCCGCCTCCTGCTTGGGCGTGCCCAATCAGGCACTTGGCTTCTCACCTGCCTTGAAGTGAGGAGTGGTTCCTGATTAGCTCTGCATTCTTTTTTCCTCTCATCAGAGAAAATCCTGCATTCCCCTGCAGTACCGGCTCTCTCCACCGGATCACTATCAGTTTCTCTTGCTTCATAAGAGCCTGCTACATCACACACCTCATTAGCTTCAGAAAAGGTGCGCTATCTGTTCGGGGCATGCACAGTATTTTCCCAGTAGATAAGGCACCGAAATTGCAAATAGCACGGCCCGGTATCATAATGCCACCCATTGAGGTGGTGTTATCTTTATCCATGTTGTCTGCAACTTTTATGATGACCACACACTGTTTGCACCCACGGTACCCTTATGTTGCAGATATGTCCACTCTCCACCCCTAGCCCACTTACTCTTGCAGATACTGTACTTTAAGAAGATAGCACAGAAAATTGCTGCCCTGTCTGTATTTTTCCTGCACTGCTGACGTGGGTCTGTTGCACACTCTTAGCAGTGTTAAGAGGTAGGCACAGCTTAGTAAACATACCCCTAAATATTGTCCCTTGGAAGAACTTCCAATCAGTGCCATCCAAGGGC
The DNA here is from genome assembly GCA_033557465.1 of Ichthyophis bannanicus. Taxonomy (NCBI): domain Eukaryota; kingdom Metazoa; phylum Chordata; class Amphibia; order Gymnophiona; family Ichthyophiidae; genus Ichthyophis; species Ichthyophis bannanicus. Next base: position 416,697,216 of record CM066037.1, read on the forward strand.
TTCAGGTTCTTTTCTAGAGGTATTCTAGAATGCTCCTTCAAGTTTTTGGCCTTCTTCAAATTCACAGCTCACTCATTCACTATAGAGTGAACTTTATATCTAATTTTCTGGTCACTGAAAGGCACGAGATAGGGTTTTACCACATACAAAATTGTAGTTCTTGCATAAATCAGGAATAACAAACTAAATATGTCTGACCTGGGGTCCAGTTCTTTCTGGATGGAGAAAGGCAGAACCACCTCAATGATCTGTATGGATCTGGAGAAGTTCAAGACATCCAGGGATGATGAGCTCCTGGACATTTACCTGACTGAGGTTATATACATTTTAAACCACTCAAGTACAACATCTTCTACTTTTAGATTCATAAAACCATAAATAGTTCAAAGCATCTCAAATTCCTATTAAAAAAAGGGAGGACATTCAGCCGTTCAAACGTGGCTAGCCACAACTGCTGAAACGTAAATCTGCATATTCAATGCCTGGGTCAAATCTGACTCTGGCATTGAATCTACAGGTTGCAAAGATTAGTAGGAAGCTAACCGAGTAGTGGCGATATTGAGCCGCTGCCTGGTTAGATTCCATGATGAAAGTTAAGCCAGCCTTTGGCTGCGCCTTACTTTCACTGTCTTGCAATAACCGGGCAGTGGCTCAATGTCATCACTGCCCGATTATGGCCAGGTGCTGCCGCCCCTCTTCCCCCCTCCAGAACACCCTGATGCTAACTAGCTAGCATCACGACATGCAGCAGTGGCACCCAGGGATGTTCAGCGGCACTAACCATTTTAGTACTGCTGAATATCCCAGATAAAGTGATTAATCTGCTAAGCATGTTAATCCTTTTGAATATCCCTTCCCCCCTTCCATAAGTGTTTAAACCTCTAAAACCCCAGCACATCTTAGCACAAACATTTGGGGTAAGGAATCAAAAAGGAGCCAGTAGATCCCTCTTTCCTTCATTGTTTGATGCTGAAAGCCAATAGATGGACTTGGATAGTGATGACCCCACTTAGTAACCAAAACAGATTCATATCCCTCAGTGGATCTTCGTGAGAATGCATCTGCAGGTTTCATCTGTGTCTCAGTAAGTGGAAATGAAGATAGATCTGTTAAATTCTGCCGCTTGAGGACACTGGCTGGTGGGGGCCCAGAAGCCCAGCAACGGTGAGGACCGGCTCCTAGCACACTCCAGAATTGGTTGGATATGGTCCTCTGATCTTCCCAGGTTTTCCAGCTTAGCCGGAGACATGTTTCTGAAGAAGTAGCTGGGAAGAAGAGCCTTGAGCAGCTGCCTTGACATCCAGACAACCTCAGGTGCTGAGAAGCTGTGCATCTCCATCAGTTCTGAAGTGTGCCATTGGTATTGGCATTGATGCCATGTGCTGTTACACTGGCATGCTCAGTGGGATGCATTCCAATGTTGATGAGCTCCCAGATAGCCTTTCTGATGGTACTGTGCATGTCAGTGTCAGCAATTTGTGATTCATCTGGGCCAATCTCTAAGTGGGAAAGACTTCTTGCTTTTGGAGAGGGCAGCAAATATAACTTATGCTTGGGTGAAGATGAGCTGGAGGAGATTAGTCTAAACCTGGGGCTGGCCTCAGAGTTGTTCAAGGTGTTAATGACCTAGGCAGAGCTTAAACCTTATGCCTCTCCTTCGCTGTCAAAATCTATTGTTTAGCTTTGAATGCCCTGCTCTTTGCCGCCCACCCAGAGGATGCTGCCCTAGTTTGCCTAATGGTTGGGTCAGCCCTGCCTAGACCTCTTTAATGGCTCCAAGAGCCAAGCAGTGTTACAGTGCAGCTCTCTTTAGGCCCCGAGTGGGATGCTCACTCTCGATGGCCATCCCTGGCTGTGTCTCATATCCATCCAGGTCAATCAACTTTGATTTACTTTCTTGCCCCAGTTAAGTGTTTTAATCTCTCAACTAAAGGCTCCATGAAGATTCACATCTTCTAAAAAGACAGCTGGACCAGCCAAAGTGGCAGTGACACAAGAGGAGATCCGATGCAGTCATATTCTCTGTAGAGCATGGCCTGCAGAGCACAGACCAGCCATCTGTCAGACTAGAAAGATTGTTATGCTGAAATTTTAGATCGGTGAAAAAGTCAGCTTCAAACTCTTTTTAAATTAATTCCATTATGTTCTGGAATAATAAAATACCAGAGGCTAATTCTGCACTGTCTTTCTCCCCAGCTTCTTTTGCCTCTTGCTTCAGTGATAAAATTCTGCCAATAAGGAAATCTATCCAGCTGGTCTCAGTACTAGATGAACCAAAGGAGTGTTTTCAGGGAAGGACTGTAGTATGTGGGAGCTTCTCTGAAAAGTTAAATCAGCTGTGCCAAGATAGTTCAGCATTGGCTCTGGTCTCTCTCACCTACTATTTATGCTGAATGATGTACTGAATACCCACAGCCTTATTTATTTATTTAACAGTTTTTTAATACTGCTTTATCCTTCGGTCAAAGCTGTTTACATTGTAACAGAACATTTACAATAAACAGGGAAGTCAACTTGGAAGAACTTTGTTGCATATGTTTCGGAAGTAACTATGTACATTTATGAATGTATGGTGCTGTGAGGTAGGGGAGTGTAGGGGTGAGCCTTGAAGTAAGGAACATATTGAGGGCTTTTAACTCAGTAACTTTAGTGGGACTGGAAAACATAACAGCTATCAATGAACTCATGACAGCTCCGGATGATCCAATTCCAGTATTCTCAACAATGGACCTTAGGTTGAACTAGATATTTACAGTATATCTGTTTTATGGTAACCACTAGACTACTTAAAAGTACTGTTTTGAATTGCTGGAAAGAAGCTAGTCACACACCACTCCTAAAGCAGCCACCAGACAGGTATTTCTAATTATAGACTTATCTTAAATGTACCTTTCCTTTCCAAAGACACAGAGAAAATGAGCCTTTTGCAATTTAATGATTTTCTTCCCCCAGGAAAAGATGGCTTTCGTAAATGTCACAGTACAGAGTCAGTGCTACTCTTGACAATGATTTTGCTGTTAGTCCAGACTGATCCAGTAGACAATGAACTGCTACTCTTATGGATAGATGAATTTGGTCTTCATGACATTGCTGTGAAATGGTTTCATTCTTATTTGACAAGTTGTTTCTTTTCAACTAAATGGAATGTTAAATATTCACGGAATTAATCTTTGGTGTGTAGGGTTTTAACTATACAAACATGTCCAGTTAATTTACTACACTGACCCTGAATCACCTGATCTCAATAATTTGAATACCTGCTTAAACTGTTGCAAACTAGCTTGCTGAATACAAACTGAAATTAAACCCATCAAAATCAGAGATCATGTCAATATCTTGAAAAGCTGAATCACTTTCTCTATTACCTCAGATGCAACTCAGATTTCCCTGAGAAAGGTGTTACATTGTTAGAGATAACCGAGAGTGAATTGCAGAAATATAGGGGTATGTTTACTAAACTGCAGTAACGTAGCAGAGGTTACGTTAATGCGCGTTAAGTAACGTTAACGCGCGTTAACATCACCGGCCGCGGTAAGTCCCGCAAAGGGTGGAGAGAGGGCGGAGAGAAGGGGTCAATGGGTGGGGAGAGGCTCCTGCTACACTAATGCGGGGAAATGAAGGGCCGAACATTACAGGGATTGAAAACCTGTCATTAGATGCACATTTGCAGGAGGGTGAAACCATTTCAGCATCAGCAATGTACAGCATAGGCAGGGAGCCCAAGAAAAGTGATAGTAGTGCTCCATTTGCAGCAACAGCATAGTGCCCAGGTAGGAAAGGCAACTATGGTGATGGTGCAAATGGGGCATAGGGGGCTACAGGCGAGACATGCAGTGGGGGCAGCTGGGACACAGGGTGGAATAGACTGTCGCCTAGGTGGCACATAGGAACATAGAAACTGGAAATCAGCAGGACAGCAGCTGACCAAGGCCAAACATGCCCAGTAGTCGGTGTTCCACAGTGTCCCATCCAGGGGACATTACCCAGCAAGTACCCCAAAGGTCACACAGGTACCACTATGCCTGTAATCGGGCAAGCAGTGCACATCTGGGGACCATTCTAACAAGGGTCCACAGACCTTACCCAGGATGCGTCCCAAACAGTTCGTAAACCCAGCTAACTGAACACCCTTTACTGCAGCCCCTAGTAAGGCATTGCAGGGTGTGACCACACGTTGTCAGAAACATATATACACCCAGTAGGCCAAACTGGGTACACCATACCTGAGGTGCATGCCCATGTCCACAGTCAGCTGTCACAAAACAATCTACCTACATCTACCAGGTCCACCCTAGCCAATAGTTGCTAGAGCACCAACCCGACATCCCCCCAGCTATCTCTCTCCCATGTGGAAGGGACATAACATCGGTAGGCGGTGATGGGGGGATGTGTGGATGTCCATGTATGCCCCCCCACCCCAGACACTGCACCCTAGGCACCCGCCTACCTGCACAGTGGCTGGCCTGGGACTGCGCATTACTAGCACCGACAGCATATGGTCATGTCAGCATGGCAGGGGGGTGTGTGTTGGTGCTGGCAGGGGTAGTGGCACCTGCCTGCAGTGGACCTAGGCCATGACCTGTACCAGTACATGTGCAGTGCGGTGCAACAGAAAAGGTCTGTTTGAGGAAAAGTAAAGGTAGCCCCAGGGACTGCTGTGCCTCTGTGTCAACAGTGTGGTGCAGTACACACAGCCAGTGTGTCCTAGAGCAGAGGGTCACAGGTACAGGTCCCAGTAGTGGAACCTGCAGAGTATGTCCCTATATTTTACCCTACAATGCAGATACAACATCAACATGTGCAATCCCCAAAGCAGCGGCCAACAGGGGTACAAACACCCACTCACACAGGCTCCACTATCCAAAGCTTCATGGAGAGTCAGGCTGTTGGCCCCAGCACGGAGCTGCAGTTATCACCAGAGCACTACTACTACCTCCTGCACAGTTTAGCAATGTCAGCACTGTGATCAGGACCAGTGTGGCAAGCAGGGTTGCCAACCACCCCTAACTTTGCACAATGCTGCAATAGGAGTGTGTGTGTGTGTATGTTTATCCATTGTTTTGTGGCTGCCTACACCTCACTGGGCCCACAATGTCCCACTGTTACCAGCGTTAGCCTGCAAATGTGCATAATGAGGAGCAAAGTATTGTGGGTATGGCCCAGACAGGGCAGATTGGCTAGGATGCACCTGCACAGGGTGTAGGGCAATGGCTGAGACACTGTAGTGCCTGACTAGCACCTGCATGGATAGGGTGGCCACTGCATGTCATGCTGGGAGGTCACTCTCACCCTGACCGAGCAGTGACCATGGCATGTCTATGCTCCCACATAGTGCTTTAGACTATCTGTTTCCAGTGATACCTGTGTGTTCCCAGTTCTGGGGCCCAATTGCTGAGATACCTGCTTGTTGTCTGTGCTGTATATCCCACCTATAAGTTGCTTTATATGGTGCCTTAGCCTAGGTGCCTTATTATGTGATGTTAACACGCGGTAGATCCAGGGCACACTGTACCACATGTTAAGCACCTTCTAACACGCATTACCTGACAGGGCTTGCCGTAATGCTGTCCCAGCCACTCCTTTATATGGGCATCCGTAACATTACCGGGGAACTTAACGACGGTAACATTACTGCGTAGTAAACATACCCCATAGTGGCCCAGGGGATTTTGTTTCATAGTAGTCCATGTAGTATCAAAGCTGACACATTCCAGTACCTGAAAAACTGAAAATAAAATGCTTTTTTTCTACCTTTCTTGTCTGGACATTTTGTTTTCTGATTGCAGATCTCTTATCCTTTTTCCTTTTGTTGGTCTTCTCTTAAATCCTTTTCCAGGATCTTTTTTCCATTTGTTCTCCCTCCTCCTGTATTGTTCCCTATATCCAGTAGACCCGGTAGTCATTGAAGTCATCAAGCGCAGTTATTGTTTCACTACATATAGTGTTCATGAGCGCTGCTTTGATCTGAGACTACATTCGGGAGATAGAGAAATACTACCAGAACCCTGATTATAGCCAGAAGTTAAAAGTGGAGTGATTTACTTAAATTTCTACCTTCTACTTGGTTGAACAATTGATTTTCTGTGTGCCACTGCTTACATTAAAATTCCAGTATCAATACCACCTTACTATTCCACCACCAAGTAAAATATGATTGGAATGCACTCAGTAGATGACCTTCAGTTATCAGGCCTCACTAGACATGAAAGTCAACATTACTTATTCTTTGTTTAGAACTAGGCTGAAAATTCCGACATTCAGCAGTGGTATCTAGCCATTGTAAAGCGACTAGCCATTGCTGCTGAAATGAAGACCTGGATATTCAAAGCCGGGTCAGCTGGATAGCAGAGAAGCTAACTGGGAAGCGGCAATATTCAACTACTGCCTGGTTAGCTTCAGTGACGAATGTTAGGCCATCCTTTAAAGTGTCTAACTTTTGCCGCTTAGTGATAACCGGGAAACGGCTGAATATTGCCACTACCCAGTTATCACCAGGTACCATCTCTGCTTTGCTGTGATGCTTGCTGGCTAGCATTGGGGCATTCAGCCACAGCACCTGAGGATATTCATCGGCACTAACTCTGTTAATGCGCTGAATATCCCAGTCACCACGATTAATGCTAAACTTTAGCATTAATCACTTTCAATATAGGGGCCCACAGTTTTTTTAGAAAGACCTTTGGATCAAGCACTGACTTTCTCATCCTTAACTCCTGATTATTATTTTCTATATTTTAGTTATGTTTGATTTTCTTTTTCCCATTGGTTCTTTTGTATCTCTTTTCTTTTTCACACTTGCGCTGTTTGGATTGTTTTAAGCTCTTTGAACTTTGGTATTTATTTTTTGTTATGTTTTTGTTACTAGATTTCTCTGGTCTGCGTTTTGTTGCTTTAGAATTTCTCTGTTATGTTTTCAGATGTTATCAGTTATCTTATTTGTCTGGTCTATGTGTTGGTGTTTAGAAATATTTGCTTTGTAAACTGCTTTGTTGTATTTCCAAATTGTGCTATATCAGCCAATTAAACTGAACAGAATGTTTTGGAGCATCATCCCTCATCTGCTTATTCAGTCCAATTCAGTGAGAGCAGGGCCTCCTCTGAGGGTGATCTTAGAGCCTTCATATTAAAAGCCCAAAATTTGCTGTTCCTGGAAGACATTTTCATAAAGTGTGTACAACTGGTGGCATCATAGTCAGGCTCCAGGCAGCAGTATTTATTCATTTTGAGCAGAGATGTCTCTCTCCATACAAAGATTCGACTCGTTCAAGCCATGGTATTTTCAATAACATCATATGGCTGTGAAAGCTGGATAGTGATAAAGATAGACAGGAAGAAAACTGATGCCTTTGAATTATCGTGCTGGCGGCGAATACTGCATATACCATAGACTGCCTGAAGAACAAACCAGTCAGTACTAGAGGAGATCAAACCTAAGCTTTCCTTAGAAGCTCAAATGACAAATCTTCGACTTTCATACTTTGGACACATCATGCAAAGAGAGAGATCATTAGAGAAAGACATCATGCTTGGCAAGATAGGTCATCACAAAAGAGGAAGGCCAGCAATGAGATGGATTGATACAATAACAGCAGCTACGGGTGCCAATTTTTCAACAATGAGCCGCCTGACTGAAGACCGAACACAATTTAGGATAGCTATCCAGAGGGTTGCCATGAGTCGACACCGCCCGACGGCACTTAACAACAACAACAACATATACCGCCTTGCATATTGTCAAAACAGTTTACATGGAACAGTTGAACAGAATGTACATGGAACATATTGCAGTAATTCAAAAAATAACTCAAAACATTAACAACTATGGGAGTCTATATACATCGGGCGGCATTTTCGAGGGCATTTACACAGGTAACTACTCTAGTTACCCATGTAAATGGCTTATGTAGTTACCCGTGTAAATGCCTTATCTGGGATTTTCCAAAGGCACCTACATGGGTAGTGCCTTTGGAAAATCCCGGATGTCTCTAACGTGCTCAGCTGCTATGTGGTTAGCATCAGGGTGCGTTGGGGCTGTTCCGGGTTGGAGCAGGGGTGGAGGAAAGGGTTAAATGGGTAGCAGCGATTTTTGATGCTACTCGCTAAGCCTTCTGCGCCTTAAAGATAGGCAAGGTTTACCCTTGCCTATCTTTAAGACGCAAGGGCTAAACAGGTAGCATCGAAAATTGCTGCTACTCGTTTAGCCTCAGTGGCTCTGGGCGCGTCCAGCCAAACCCAGATTTTCACTTCCATCACCGCGGAAGTGAAAATCTGGGTTAAGGGGTCGGCGGGCTGGCTATATGCTGACATGGCACATAGCCTGCCTAGATGAAAATCAGGCCCTTCATTCATAATGGATATATACATTATGTTATCGGGTAACTGTTGGGGTAAAGTGAAGTGAGGAGGGAGGTAGGATGAATAAATTGGAGAGGGGGAGGAAGGGTGGGAAGCAAACCATATGTGAATCAGTGATCAATACATACATTTTGAATCCTGATGTTATCTCTGCTGTGGGGTAAGGTCAAAGTCAAGTTGAATTCCAAGTTGAGAAGAGGTAACAAATAACCAGGGTGCAGGAATCAGAAGACAGTGAGGTAGTAAAAAACCAAAAACAACAAGAACTGAAGAAAAAAGTCAAGGAGAGAGCAGGATCAGAGACTAAGGAATGGCAGAGGCAGCCCTGCATGTAGGAATTCCTGCACATCTTCAAAAAATACATTTTGGTCTTTTTGTGCTCTGGGAGAACAGGGTCCTGTTGTCACTGTTGGATGAAGTCACCCATTAGTAGAGTTGATTTCATCCTACTTGTTGATGGAGAATTTTCCACTAAACTGTAATAGGAGGAACGGTGTGCATCTCAAGCCTCTGACTTGACTCCCAGTCTTCTATGATTGACAGTGAAGTTTGAAGCAAATACCATGCATATACTTTAAAAGAAATCAACTGGATTGGACTTGTCACTAATCTTCTTTTGCTTGAAGGGTAGGGACAGAGGTTAGTATCTAGGATACTTTGGTTTTCAGATTTGCGGTTAAGAATTATTGTGAATGACTAAATAGTTTTGCCAATATTTCATACTCATGTCATATTTATTGACTGAAGAAATGTGACAGATCCCTTTCTTTCTGTAAATCAGAAACAAAAAGCTACCTTTCTCAATGGCAGAACCATACCATATCCTTAACTGATAAACTGATCTCCAATCACAAAAGTATACTTGCTGACTCCTTAAATAGCAAAGAACACTTTTCTCATATTCGACAATCAACCTCTCCATTTCTATCAGTGCCCATTAGCTCATAACATTATTTAACACATAACACAGGACAGCAAGGATGGGGCAATTGGACGTGCAGCCTCAACTGCATAACATAAGGGTTCCATCTCTGCAACACCTACTTCCACAGGGTATGTTCACTATGGGAGTCATTCCAGAACACAAATAAGGGATTTGTATGTGTGGGGGGATGTTTATGTGCCAAAAATGTCCCCAACCGTAGTCCAAAAAACTGCTGACATGCACGTCCACAGCGCTAGCATGGGGATTTCAGAATGTGGCCAGAAAGGGTGGAATGGGGGTTTGGTCAGCCACGGATGCATATAAAGCATATTCAGAAAAAGCTTGTGTACATATTGTGTTTCCCAGAAACATCTAAGTTATTCCTGCTGAAATGTGGAATAACACCAGGATTTAGAAATAATTCTGCTCTTCTCTGCAATGTGTCCCATAGTGAAGAATGGTTGTGAAAGTATGTTTTGAACTGGTGTGACTGCAGTCTGTAAAAACACAAAATGCAGTTGTAAGGTACAGAGAGTAGAGGTGAGGGAATGTTGAAGGTATGGACACATTAATAAACACTCTTACAGAAATATTAAGAAGAAAGATAGTGTTTATTCGGGCTATGCTTACATGTGCTGTTTGCGCTAAAGAAGCCAATCTAGGGGACCTCAACAATTCCCATGTTCTGAAAAATGGGACTGCTGATGCAGGGATACTATTGGTGTGAGCAGGAAAAAGATTCTTGTTTGGGTGAGAAACAGAGATCATATATTTAGTCCTGGTACCCCATGTTATTATATTATGTCATAGATGTTATATATAGGGTTCAGGGCATCTTTCTGGCAAATTATGTTGTTGTGACAGTAAGTGAGAGTGTGTGTGGGTGTGTTTTGAAAGGTGCCCAGAATCTGGTGTACTCATCTTCAAGTCAGGGAGGACATGAAAGCCTGGCCAGTACCTGGACCGTATGAATGACCTCAGCTTCACCAGGTGCCAGTGTGATCGCGCAATCAAAATCAGAGAGGGTTCACTATACTGTAGCTAAATGTCAAAACATATCCCTGTCAATAAGGGATCCTTAGTATAAGGGCATTCAACAGTGAAAACAGCACTAATGCATGGCCATAATGCACATGTTGTGGGACCAAAGGTGTTGCTTTTGAGCATGTATTAGCGCAGTTTGCACTGCTGAATGCTCTTATTCTGAGGGTCCCTTATTGACAGGGATATGTTTTGACATTTAGCCATAGGGAACCTATGCTGATTCCTTCCAGATTATTTTTCATAGGGTTCTCTATTAAGATCTGATATTATTGGCAGTGTGATAGGGCCTCAGACCTAGACGGGGGATTTATTCCACCTCAGAGGTGGAATAAGTCCCCCTGGACATCAGGGCATGGCAGGCCCGGGCAGCGGCAGAGAGGTGAGGGCGTGCAGGGGGTTCCCCGCAGCCCGACCCTGGCCATGGAAGAACAGATGGGGGGTCAGGCTGCAGGGAAAGAAGACTGTGGTCGGTGGCCAGGGATCTTGGCTCCTGAATGGAGCTGCGGAGCCATGGCAATGGGACGCCATGGCATTGTGGCTACATTCAGGAGCCTGAAATAGCCGGGTAGGGGTCTGTACATGCAGGCTGATCTGAATAGGGTCCCGGCCTACACATACATGCCCTAGACCCCATTCTTATCCTGCAGGGCATGTCTAAACCCCGCGGGATCAAAATCGGGCTGCCTCTGTGCGTCCCGATTCCGATCGGATGCACAGAAGCCTGAATGCACACATTAGAATGTGCCTCCATGAGATTATAGTATGTACTTGTACAGAAATTTAGATATTTGCAATCTCAGGGAATCTTGGGAAGAAACTGCAGCCAGAAAGTAATGTTCTTACAATTCCTAATTACTGGTAGTTGGCTTAACTGCAGCTTGCACATTATAGAACCTGGGGAGTTCAGATAAGTCTGCTCCTACACTTGCTTCATGATGATGATGACGATGATTCCAAAATTCCACTATCTCCTATTGTTTCTTATATCTTTTCAGCAGCATGTCTGTGTTAATCATTGGAATTCCATCAACCTTGGATCATACAGGACTAAACTATTTCACAAGTAACTCTTGCAAATCCTACTTTCAACAAATGCTCAGAGTTCATAAAAAAATTCCTTTTGTCGGACCAACAGCATCTAAAAAGTCACTAACAGTCAGCTGCTCTTTTTCTTCATTAGTCCATTTTTATTTAGTTAAGTAATTAGACATAAAATGGTTTTTAAATACCAAAAATCAAGCTAATGTTGTTCAAACAAAATCATTCATACAATGACAACTATAACAATGCCAAATCTTATTTCTGCATCAGGGCATGAATGAACTGTCACATAAAGTTACTACTTATCTCAGCTGTTTTTTTCTTTTTCCATTTTATCAAGCTCCTGGGCTTCACTCTTCAGTTCTGCGAGCTCTCCTGTAAAACGGTTATAAAGGCTGCGGCACATTAAAGCATCAAATGACTACCAAATGGACCAAAACTGATTGGTCAAATTCAAATGAACAACAGCCAATGAGTAACTCACACCAATGTATTCCAATCTATTTGTCGATTGAGTCCACTAGGGGTTACTGATTTCAATTGAAAAATCCACCATTGTTCCTTATAATTATACCAAGCTTCCCTATCTCCACCTTGCCATGATTGTGGTACACAGTCAAGTACTCTCCATCGTAAGTCAGAGAACAAATGATTGTGAGAAATACAATATTCAACTAAAGGTGCTGATTTGAGTTAAGTTTGAATTCTACTCCAAAGTTCTCTCAGTTTTGAAGCTTTGAACGCTTTATTCTTCCAATATAAAGTTTTTTGCAAGGGCAAATAGTTGTATATACAATGAACGTAGTTAAACAACTGGTAGCCTACCTAGATTTTAGATTTGGTTTAAAAGGGAGCACCAATGAATCCTCCTCCAAGGTGTTTTCACAAAACCCACATTGATGATATGCATAATGACCCTTCAATATAGAGCCATCAAATACCTCAGATTGCCAAAATACTGATTTACACACATAATTGGTAATATTACGACCCTGTCTATATGCTATTATAATTATTAATAATTATTGGGGACTCCCTGAAGCAGGCATGGGATTGCAGAATTCGCCAATGTTTGTAGATAATTGAAACCACTATAGGAGCCCATACTGAAAACAAAACTAATGGTAGAGTATTCTTAGACTGACATTCTGATCGTTGTAAAAGTAAAGTATGCTGTGCATGCAATCCACGTTTGTACGCTGTCATAACTACTGACTCAGGATACCCACAGTCTAAATATCACTGTATCAATGAAGTAGCTTGTGATTTATATTCATTTCGATCAAAACAAATGCGAGGTAATCTCAGAAATTGACTCTGCGAAGAGTACTAGGGCGATGGCTTGAAAAATACCAAAGACTATAATGAGATACTGATTTTTGGTATAATGTTGTTTTCAAAATGGACACATTTAAAAACTAGCAAATCCAAAAATGTAATCATGCTGATCCACTGAACACTCAAATTTCAGATTCTATTTACAAGCATTCAACCAAATCAGAAATTCATCTAAGGTATCTCTAGCACCTCCCCATATACAAAAGATGTCATCTAGATAACGCCTCCACAGGCAGATATGCTGCATACTATGAGACGCATACAGGAATTCTTCTTCAAAGGTGGCCACATATAGGGTAGCCACTGTGGGGGCAAGAGTAGCCCTCAAGGCAATTCCAAACACTTGGTGATAATATGTGTTGTCAAAACAGAAATAACTTTCACTCAACACTAATTGTAACATCTCCAGGACAAATTATTTTGGTAATCTTGATGGTAAAGCATTACCCCACTCCAAGTTGAAAATAATTGCCAAAGCTTTTTGCTGATCCTCATTGTAAATAGAGCATTAATATCTAATGTCACTAATAAATCAGAATCTTGCACATTCGTCACTGTGGATAACAAATGGATCACCTGAGTGGTGTCTTTAACATACGATTGCACATGTTGAGCACACTGGGCCGAGGGTTTTAACATGTTATCCACAATGACGCCTAAATCTTTTTCCTGGGTGGTGGTTCCTAATGTGGAACCTTGCATCGTGTAACCATAGTTTGGGCTGTTCTTCCCTAGGTGCATAACCTTGCACTTGTCCACATTAAATTTCATCTGCCATTTTGATTCCCAGTCTTCCAATTTATCAAGATCCTCTTGCAATTTTCCACAATCCTCTTGGGTTTTAACAACTTTAAATAGTTTTGTGTCATCTGCAAATTTGATAACCTCACTTGTTATTCCCCTTTCCAGGTCATTTATGAATATGTCAAAAAGCAGTGGACCCAGCACAGATCCCTGGGGTATACCACTATTCACCTTTCTCCATTGGGAAAATTGGCCATTTAGCCCTACCCTCTGCTTTCTATCTTTTAACCAGTTCCTGATCCACAATAGTACACTGCCTCCTATCCCATGACTCTTTAGTTTTGCCAAAAGTCTCTGATGAGGGACCTTGTCAAAAGCTTTCTGAAAGCCCAAATACACTATATCAACCGACTCACCTTTGTCCACCTGTTTATTCACACCTTCAAAAAAACATAACAGATTAATAAGACAAGATCTTCCTTGTCTAAAGCCATGTTGGCTGTCTCCCATTAGGCCATGACTATTTACATGCTGAGTAATTTTGTTCTTTATGATGGTTTCTACCATTTTTTCTGGTACTTACGTCAGGCTCACTGGTCTGTAGTTTCCCAGATCACCCCCGGAACCATTTTTAAAAATTGGTGTTACATTGGCGATCCTCCAAACTTCGAGTATTACAGATGATTTTAATGAAAATTCACAGATTACTAATAGCAGGTCTGCAATCTCATATTTCAGTTCTTTCAACACCCCTGGATGTATACCATCCGGCCCAGGTGATTTGCTACTCTTCAGTTTATCTAATAGTTGTAATACATCTTCCCGATGTATCGATATTTCCTTCAATTCTTCCACACCTTTAAATACCACTGGAGTCATCTGTTTTTGATTTCGCTTCTGTTTCTGCTTTTGGTTGTGTTTTAGTTTGGCTTTTGTTTTTTCGCAGCTTTTTGTGCCAGTGAATTTGTATGGTCAGAACAGTTCTGATGTATCGGTTTTTCCCAGTGGTGCAATGACAGTGCTCCTTGCTGGGGTTGTTTAAAGAGCACAGCCGTGGCATTTTTCTTGGTGCATTCAGGCTGTTTGGTGTATTTTTTAGGGAGTTGTGCTAGCGTTTCAGGTCTTTGACTGTAAGTATATGTCTTTTAGGGGTTGTTGTACTGCATGTGCCTTCTTAACAGCATAGTTGGCTGGCATTTTTGCTATAGCTGATCTGAGGAAGCTATTTTTTTGCAAAACATATATGCAATCGAGGCATATATGATATACATGAAGTCAAAAAATGCTTACTGTTACCCATTCTTTCTGCTCTGAGGGTGACTGTTTATTGTGATCAGTTAATTACAGGAAGTCCTTTGGCTGTATTGCGTGGACACAGACAGATGCGGTCCCTTTATATAGCTCTGAAGTGCCACCCAGCATTGGCACTGCAGTTTATAAAAGCAAAGATATTTTTGTTTTGGTTATTCTTGTTTCGCTTTGGTATACACTATTATCTTTAGCATGCATTAACATGCAACACTGCATACTAACAAAAAATATCAAATGCTATTTTGTATTAATGTGCATTTTTTCAGGTTAGTGCATGCTAAAATGAAACAAAAGTGACCAAAACAAAAACTGAAAATCTCCAAATATTTTCTCCTTGCACAACTATAAATTTTATCTCTTTTAACTATTTTTCTTTTCCAGTATGCAGGACTGCATTCTCGATTGATTCCTATGAATTTACATGGTTAAAAAACTCTTAGGGACATGTTATTACACCACACAAATGGTTAGCATGGGGATTACCATGCTCTATGCACACTGTGCTGACAACGTAGGGCAGCGTGGTAAAAGTCCTGCATTAATCGCTTAGCACGGCATGGGATGGCAATTAGGTAGGTTATAGGTAGAGTGCGGACATTCCTCAGTGGATGACAGTAAGTACCACTTGCGTTAGGTGTGCTTGTTGGTTAATATGGTGAGTAGCTGCAGGGGGAGCTGCTGGGCATGCCTAACAGCATTGGTCTATGCCACATCCTGCACTAACTTTGGGGCCTAACACATGGTAAACTACCATGTTAGTAAATATGCCCCTTAATACTCAATCTATACAGATCTTGTCAAAATAATTCTATTTGCGAAGGAAGAAACCAAAATAAAATACTAATCACTCTTCATTATTATTTATTTAACAATCACTTATATACCGCACCTTCCAGGGATCAAGTGCGGTTTACAAAGAACGAGTTAAAGAACAGAGCGACAAGTCTGTTATTATGCTTCAAAATACTAGACTCTCAGCTAGAAACAAGGCTATCATATGCAGGATAGTTTTATTTTATTTATTTATTTAATAGTTTCTTCTATACCGCCCCTTCCAGAGATCAAGGGCGGTTTACATTGAACAGTTAACAAATTTTGTATACTTCTGTATACTTTACATGGAACATGGTATTAACTAAATGGAACATGGTTTTAACTATATACAGGTAATAATACATAAAACATAACAGAACTACATTACAAATGGTTATTTACAAGATCAGTAAAAACAACAGATTGGGTAAGACTTTTGCGTGTTGGGAAAGTGTGTAAGTAATGTAGTGTAAGGTTTTCTTGTGTTAGTCGTTTGTCCTATCTTGGGTGCTGTGGATGTGTTTTTGTGATTGTTGGGGAGAGGTTCTCTGTTGATAGGGGATTTCAAAATGGTTTGTGAAAAGGTTTTAAGTTCTTTTTTGAATTGATAAAGGTCTTTTATCATGCGAATGGTTAGTGGTAGATCGTTCCATAGAGCGGGGGCAGCAAAGGAGAAGGCCCTATCACTTGTAGTTGCTTTAGTTTTTCTGATGGTTGTTTTCATGTTGAGGGAATGGATTGCGTCTTGTCTGCGCATTCTAGTTTCTGATGGGGGGTGTATTAGGGTAGACAAATGTGAGGGAGAGATGTTATTAAGGAGTTTGAAGGTAGTTAGGAGGATTTTGTATTTTATTCGGCTACTTATAGGGAGCCAATGCAAGTCTAACAGTATTGGGGTGACATGGTCTGTTATTTTAGCTTTTGTGATCATCTTGGCGCATATGTTTTGGGCTCTTTGGAGTAGGTAGATGCTCTTTAGCGGTAAACCAATTAGGAGACTATTACAATAGTCAAAATGGGGGGTGATGAGGGTATTGACTACTGATCTAAAATCATGTGTGTCAAGTAGGGGTCTTAGTTGTATTATTTATGTAAAAACAGTTTAGCCTGATGTTATAATCATCAATGCAGGGGCTGAAAGAAAAACTGGCGGACATATTCAAAAGCATTTATGCGGTCTGCAAACTGCATGCTTTTGTATATCCCCCCATATTTACAGTGGATTAGTATATTTAAGACCACTCATGAGGCTAATAACTGGGCTTTTGCTGCCACCAAGGGGGATTTAACCAAACTGTGCCTATTCCTTCTGACCTGATATTCTAACATCAACAATTGGCTGTCCAAGTCCCTTTTCCATTTAGAGCCATAATGTGATAATCTCCCTGCAGATGTCAACTTTGACAGTCTCCCTAAACAGTGCTGGCTGTTCCATATGGGCCTGAAGTAACTACTGAAAACCCTCCCACTTACAGGTCAAGTACTCCCTAAATTCTGAATCTTCATATAAGTACAGGAGGAACCTCCAATGCCTGTGCCTTAATTCCTCCTAAGGTCTAGGTCCATCCACATTAGGATATAATTACAGATTTCCATTGAGCCAATAATGGCCTCAATGGCTTTTGAAACAATGAATGGGACAGTAATATATAGTCAGTCCCAGACTGTGTGGAGTGCACTCTCAACACGTAAATGTAATCCCATTCATGAAGGTGCAGGATTCTCCAACATCCAAGTGATCCAAACACTCACATACTAAGGGGACCCCTTTACTGTTGCTGATGACCTCATTATTTGGATTATTTTATTTTATTTATGTTACATTTTTATACTGCTCCTTCCAGTGATCAGGAGCGGTTTACATTATAATAATAAACTTTAACAGTAAAGAGAAATTAGACTTACCTGCTAATTGTTGTTCCTCCAGTCCAGTCCCGCATCTCTGGGTAGTGCACCTCCTCCAGCAGCTTGGAGACTGAGCATGTCATCTTTTTGATGACACTAGTGTACATATGCAGCTGGCACCGCCCACCAGCCCTAGTACCTATTGACTCAGAGGAGCAACAAATAAGTAGTTAAACATGCAACAAACACTTCTACGTCTAAATAAACTAGTACCCCCTCCATCCCCTTGAAAGGATACCCCGTCCCCCCCTCCAGAATGGGGAGGACTACCTGTTGAGCGCTTGACCAACTCCAACCAGCGGGAAGCGAGCAACCGACAGCTCTTCTGGTCCGCCCCTCCTCCAAACACTGATTACACATCCCTCCCCGGCTTCTCCTGGCCACTTCCTCCACCAAGGGAACCAGCTTCAGGACCAGGGTGCGCATAGATTATCACAGAAAGCACTCAGGGAGGGTTCTGGGACTGGACTGGAGTTCCTCAAGGAACAACAATTAGCAGGTAGGTCTAATTTCTCTTTCCTTATCGTCCCTCTAGTCCAATCCCGCACCTCTGGGATGTATCAGAGCAGTTAAACTAATGGGAGGGAACCTCACAACCAGCCTGAAGCACTGCCGAGCCAAAACGAGCATCCCCCATCGCCTGGACATTCAGGCGAAAATGTTAAAATAAAGTATGCCACTCTACAGATCTCCACCGGCGGAACTAAACTATACTCTGCTCATGAGGCTGCCTGAGCCCTCGTGGAATGCGTCTGCAACCCCCCCCCGGCACTGCTCTACCCTTCAAGATGTATGCAGGCGTGATTGCCTCAGTGATCCATCTGAAAATGGAAGCTTAGCTGCCACCTCACTTTTGTGCGACCCGCCAAATAGAACCAACAGACGGTCCGATCTCCAAAAGGATGAAGCCCTTTTCACATACCTTTGCCTCCAAGTGGCACAGCTGTGGAGTGGCAGAGCCCATATCTGCTCTTGCCCACATCCGAGCTCACCAGAGCCGGTAAGGAAACGGCCTGATTTACATGAAATGCTCACACCACTTTGGGCAAAAATGAAGGTACCGGGTGCAGGACCACTTTCTCCTTGGAGAAGGAAAGGAATGGCTCCTGGCATGACAGGGTCTGAAGCTCCAAAATCCTGCATGCCGAGCAAATCGCCACCAGGAATACCATTTTCAGAGTCAAATCCTTCAGGAAAGCTCGACTCAGTGGCTCAAAGGGTACCCCAGACAGCACCGTCAGCACCAGATTGAGATTCCAAAGTGGTACCACTGCCCTCTTTGACAGAGGTGGGTCACCGCCCCTAGAAAGTTCAGCCCGTCTGGGTGTGTACCCAACGGCACCCTATGGACCTTCCTGCGATAACCGGAAATCGCCGCCAGTTTCACCCTCAAGGAACTGGCAGCTAGACCCTTATCAAAACCGGATTGCAAGAACACCAAGATGTCTGGGACGGAGGCAGTGGAAGGGCGCGCCTGCCTCTATCTGCATCATGATTCAAAGATGTGCCCTACGCAGATGCATGCCAGGTTCGTAGACCACCTCTGGGCCTGTAGCAAGGTCGCTATCCCCGAGCTTGATTATCCTTTCTTCTTCAACTTTGCCCTTTCAAGAGTCATGCTATAAGCGATAATTGATCCACCTGAGGCATACGAAGTGGCTCCTGTCAAGAGATCCTTCCAACCGGAAGCCACCACAGTCAATCTGCCAGTATCCGAATCAGGTCAGCATACCACTGGCACCTCGGCCAGTCTGGTGCCAACAGAATTACAAATCCCCAGTGCACCTCTAGCCATTGCACTAACTGGCCTATGAGCACCCAAGGGGGAAAACAGAGAAGACCCTCTTCGAGCCACTGCTGAATTAGAGCATCCAGGCCCTTTGACTTCCTCTCTTCTTCTGCTGAAAAACCGGCAGGCCTTGGCCAACTCGAACATTGCCATTAGGTCTATGACCGGTGTGCCCCATCGGCGGACCACCTGCTCGAACACCTCCTGATTCAGCTGTCACTCTCCGGGGTCCATGCGCACTTGGCTGAGGTAGGCTGCCATCACACTGTCAACTCATGCTACATGCGCCACCGATAACACCTGGAGACGAATCACTGCCCATCCGAACAGCTTTTCAGCCTCCTCCTCTAGGGCTGCACTACCTCTGTCTCCTTGCTGGTTGATGTAAGCCACCATGGTCACATTGTCCGAGAGGACTTGGACAACCTTCCCCTGCAACCATGGCTCAAAATGTTCTAGCACCAAGGACACTGCTCGCATCTCGAGCCTGTTGATCGACCACAGGGCCTCCTGCGGACTCTTATCCCTGAACAAAGCGTCTTTCGCAATGGGCTCTCCAAGGCATCGGTCATCAGAGGAACCCACACCGGGGACTCCTTCCAGGCTCTCCACATGCAGCCATCAACTGAGGGCTTTCCTGGCGCTCCGCGGGCAGGGGAGTACTTGGGACAGGGGTTGACTGATGGGACCACTGACTGAGCAGAGCCCTCTGCAGCAGTTGCATGTGCGCCTTTGCCCATGGGACTAGCTCGAGTGGCCGCCATGGTCCTCAGAACCTGCAGATGCTGCCACTCTGATGGTCTTGCCATCTTCAAGACCTGCCATAACCACTGTCATAGCTCCTGCGCCCTCAAAGCACACTCTCAAATACTCTAGCTCCTGGGCCGGCCGTAACTAATTCTTGGCCAGGTTGACCCCAACCGAGACTTTGAAGGAACTCTCCCACCCGCGCTGTTGCTCTTTTCGCTATCGTCCCTGGACTTCGCCTGGACCAGCCAATTGTCTAGGTTCGGGTGGACGAGAACCTCTTCCTTGTAGAGAGCTGCCGCCACCACTACCAAGACCTTTGTAAAGGTATGGGGTGTGGTCGCCAGACCGAAGGGCAACGCTCGAAACTTGAAATGGCCCCTTGGCACTGCAAAGCAGAGAAACTGCCGATTTTCTGGATGGATGGGAACGTGCAGATACGCCTCTGCGAGATCGAGAATCGCCCAAAATCTCTGCTTCCTACCGCCATTATTACTGTGAAAATGCGGTACCCGGAGACCGTAGTTCATGCCCTCGAAGTTGAGAATTGGGCGAAAGGAACCTTCCATTTGGGCACCACGAAATACATGAAGTATCGACCGCAGACGTACTGGTCGCGTGGAACCAGTTCCACGGCTCTCAGCTGCAGGAGACAAGTCAAGGTCTCTTTGACTGCTGCGCCCACTTTGGGTGATCAAAGGAGCTCGTTCTTGCTCCGACAGCAGGTATAGGCATGTCATGGATTGCACCACTTTAAGACCAACCTCCAGCAGATCCAACTCATCCTGGATCATCTGTCCTACTACTCCATGTACTGGTAAGACTTTCTGTGATTTCCATACCGCCTGGAACAGCGGATCCTACAGCGCCTCTTCCTCTGCCAGGAGATTAGCAGGCATATTCAGGGCCTTGAGGGTCTCCAAGGTACACATAGAATGTGAGCCCTTTT
The DNA here is from genome assembly GCA_033557465.1 of Ichthyophis bannanicus. NCBI lineage: Eukaryota > Metazoa > Chordata > Amphibia > Gymnophiona > Ichthyophiidae > Ichthyophis > Ichthyophis bannanicus. Next base: position 416,718,177 of record CM066037.1, read on the forward strand.
GGGACGAGGAATTGTATCAGTACCCACTTGTAGTGATTGTAAACCGCCCTAATGGCCTTTGGCCTGGGCAGTATATCGAGAAATTGCATAAACATAAGCATAAAGATGAGCACTGGTAGCTCCTCCCGGCGGAAAACTGAAACAATCCATGCCTGATCCTCCTGTTCTAGGCTCTCTCCTTCTTCCAACTCCTCCTGCAGATCTAGCTCCGTGTCAAGGTCTTCCCCATCCAGCCCCTCCGACAATGGCGATTGCTGCCACTCCTCTAAGCCTCTAGCCTGCTTAGACACCACAGCTTCTGACTCGTGCTCTTTTGTGTCTGACATCCTCTTAGCCCTGTGTTCTGAGACTGAGGAGCCACTTGGTAGGCAAAATGCCTTCTGCAAAAGAAAAACTCTGGTGAGAACTCCCCCAGGAGCCCTACTGCTCCCTGGGCTCAAGGGGTGGATGGTCCAGGCATCGTGCAGGGACAGGGGGCCGGATCCGTTGAAGGTAACATGGGGCCCCTCGCCCCCAAGGTCTCTTGCAATTGGGAGGGACTATCCTGCCTCATCTCATCCTGCAGGTCCTGCTCCCATCACAGCCTTTTGCATGCAGTTTAGGCAGACGCCTGCCTCTGAGACCACGCCACATCAGGGACTGCATATCTTGAGGATTTTTAGATTGCACTGCAGTGTTGTATCTTAAAGATATGAAATGGACCTTGCCCTGATCCAATCAAATTGACACGTTCTCCAAGTAAAGTTTACGTTTTTCTTCTAATACTACAAATGGCTATAAGGGAGTACAGCTTCCCTTACAAGCAATATTACAGATTTAATAGGCACATAATCTGGGCTAAGCGACAAGAAATGATCATGTCAGGTTACTCACTGACCACAGACAGATGAAAGGATTTCATTTGCGTCTAGTCCACTGACTGACTATCTTTCAAAATTACATACATTTCTTGTATGCAGGTGCCTCCTGTTTTCCAGAGCTGTAGCTGCTACAAACCTATATGCAGCTCCTCTTTTTCTTTTTAACACCTATCTTTATTTCTGTCTCTGACTTTTTACCAGACCCTTCTCAGGAAAAAGCAACAATGTTTCAACCAAGTGCCAATTACATCACCTGACCCAGCACAACAGTCCTCTGAAAATCCGCCCAGCAACAACAATGGCCTATCTGATTAGGCCTTTCCCACATGTCTGCATGTAGCCGAAACGCGTTGGGGCCTATTAAAGAATTTACATCCAAACTTAATTGTCGCCGGTCTTTGTGTACCTGCTTGGTTGGTCTTCATACAATAGTGTGCAGGTACTGGTGGCTCCCTTTGGTACCTCTATGTTAGGATGTCATGTAAAGCTATCTGGAGATTGCAGGTTGTGCAAAATGCGGTGGCACAGCTTCTGTTGGGAGCAAGATGATGTGAAAGTGTGAGTCCTTTATTGTTACATCTGCACTGGTTGTCAGTTTAAGTTGTTAGTGCTTGTTTTTCGGGCCTTGGTGGAACGTCGCCCAGGGTACATGTGGAAGCTCCTACATTGGTATGATCCTCCCCAACCATTATGCTCCTCACAGGGGTTTTTGCTGGTGGTCCCTTGTTTGGAGGAGGTGTATTTTGTGCATTGACACGGATGGGTATTTTAAGTAGTGGCAAGTGAACAATGGAATGTCCTTTCTTTGGAACTCAGGGCTCAGTCTTCTTGAGTTTTCACAAACATTTGAAGATCTTCTAACTTGAAGGGGGTTAAGAGGGTGTTGTAAGGGAATTGTAGTGTTTGTATTTGTTTTTTTTGTATTTTTACTCTGTACACCTTTTTTGAATGAATGTGGTCAGAACAGGGGTATAAACATTTATAAATAAATACACCCTTAGCCGAGGAATTGGGAGAAGTTTACTCTGACCAGATCGTGTCCTTGATCATCTCTGGGAAAGAGAAGACTGTAATGGATTTCCGCATCCCTTGCAGGAGTGGATGAACCTTCGGCCCCTGCTCCATGTCTGGAGCATTCGCCAAGTTCAAGGTGGATGAGACTCTTACAATCAATGCTTCCAGTTCCTCCTTCAGGAACAGGCAGATAACACCAGCCTCTTCATAATCCTCTATAGGCGAGAGCATTTCTTTGTCCACATCAGAGCCCAAAATCAAGACATTTGAACCCAAGTCACAGTCCAAATCTCACATAGACCCCAGCTGTTCCACATCTCCAGGAGATGACCTTTGCCAGGGACGTTTAGCTATAGGCAACCGAAGCAGGGCTGCCACTCTCAGCCTGCCCCTCACAAGACTGCACTCAGGGGAACCCAGAGGCTGTAGGGTCTGACTTTCCATGCCAGAAGGACTAGGCCTGTTGTAAAAAGGAAAAGAATTCTGGGGAGGACAATCCAGAGTCTGGAAGCTCTCCTCTTGGCAATGACCTCCCAGCACCAGGGGACACAGCCACTACTGAACCCCTAGAGGATGGGGAGCAGCCCACAGCATGGTTGCCCGAACCTTCGGCCGGCTGGCCATCCTTACCCACAGCATATCCGCCACCTCCTGCTCTGAGACAGGGAAGGCTGGATCAACTGCTTCCCTGGCAGAGAGAAGGGGAGAAGGCTCTCTAGAGACAACACAGAAGCTGTCATACAAGAAGGGCAGAGTCCAGAAGCCAGAGACGAGGCACCTCACTTCCCACAGGCCAAACGTTTCCTCGAAGACATAGCAGTTAAGGCAAGTACAACAGTGCATGCTGAGACCACGGTGGCCCAGAAGGCACACATTAACAGAGTTTGACCAGCAATGTGTGAAAACGAACAATTAGGTAGGAACTTGTGTTGGAGCCACTCAGGCGGTATGTGCACTAGGACTGCATGACCGCCAGGCACACAATAGTAAAAGACACTATTAACACGTGCAGAAAATGGCAAGAAACCCCTACACAGCACCAATAGTCGCCAGCTGTCAATCCCGAATTGTACCCCAGATGGACAGAATCGGGAGCCCCCAACATGGACAATGATGAGGTCAAGCATTAATACTCACCCCCTGAGAGCTAATTGTAGTTCTCGGGGAAACCACGCCTCTAAAATTCCCCTCAACTCTCGGTCAGTAATGCTCTCTAGAGGGCCTTAATAGCTGGAGATTATTCCTTCATGTGTGATTTTCCAAATCTTTTTTGTCCTTGTACTTTGCCATACACTCACATGGCAGGGCCAGTTTCTCATCCGCTGCACTTACAGTGTCCTCAACATCAGAAACTCTGCACCAGCTCCCCAAAGCTCTTGCCAAGCACTTCCAGACAGCCATGGGAATTTTCTAATCTATTAAATATCTGCTTGAACTTCCTATTGAGTGATAACTCCATTGGAGATGTGACCTCACTATTTCAGCAGCTAACTTGCTTCTGAACTCAGCAAGAAGGGACCCTGCACACAAACCATCTTGTATTTGACAGAATATAGTTGCTCTTGAGGCTTTTGATGCCATCTCTCCAAGTTCAGATCTCTGATTTCTCCATCCAATTTTGGGGCTTTTTCCCTCAGTTCGAACTTCCAATGGGGAACTGCCAAATGATGAGTAAAGAGTAAAAGTCACATGCAACAATTTTGAAAAGCTGTTCCCCATGTATATGTAGAGTATCTCTGTACATTTTTTACTTGCATATTCAGCTTTCTAAAAATTGCTGCTCCTGCTGGATGTGAGTAGACAAACATGCAGTCCTAAAGCACAGTTACTTACCTGTAACAGGTGATCTCCGGAACAGCAGGAATTAGTCTTCACATATGGGGGTTCGTCGGCGCCGACGGAGCCCGCACGGGAATGCTCCCCAGCATCCAATCAGAAGGCTTTTGGGAGCATCCCTCGCGCCTGCGCGGTAGCTTCCCGCCCTTCCCACTGCCTCTCCCCAGTTGCGTTTAATAGCTGAGACAGAAGGAGAGGAGAGGAAGGAAGAGAGAGAGAGAGTTACAACTCTTAGGGGAGGTGGGTGGGCTGTGAAGACTAATTCCTGCTGTTCCGGAGATCACCTGTTACAGGTAAGTAACTGTGCTATCTCCAGGAACAAGCAGGAATGAGTCTTCACATATGGGGACTCCCTAGCTGTGGGTGCCAGGGGAGATCCCAGAATGCGTGCCCCTGGACAGGGCGGCATCACCCAACCTGGATCCCCGGCATCCCCGGAGGGATGGAGGGTAGGAGTTGAGAAGAGTTGCCAAGGCACAGCAACCGAAGACTACAGGGGAGCCTTCAAACCACGTCAATTATCATTAAACCGTTAATGATCTAGCACAATCTAGAGCTTACCTACTGGATTGTAGAAGGCAGAGCTGCGACGGGTACTGTAGATGCAGTAGCGAAGTCTTCAAGGGAACTTCACCGCAGAGAGGACAAAGTTCCCAGTCCGGGCGGGCTGGAGACTGTCACACTGCAGCGCCCTCTGGCGTAGGTATAGGCAGTTGCCTATGAGGGGTTAGCATGTGGGGCAAAGAGGAAAGCAAATTTATATACCTAAGTGCTGCTGTCTGGTGTCCATTGTAGTTGTGGGCCAAGTAACAGAGCGAAGGCCTTCTGTGAGTTCCAATAATAACTTTATTTCCACACACAGGAATTTGGAGCACTACGTCCCCAGGCACAAACAAAAAGTAGTGGTACTCAATTGTGTCAAATAAAAAGTCCATGAAAATCCTGATGCTTCTCAGGTACAATTCAAAGTACAAAGTTCAGCAATCAACTTCCATTAGCTTCCAATACAAGCCTTGATTTCTTCCATTAAACATTGCACTAGTATGCTCTCTTTAAACATAGGACATTCTCCAGCATTGAGCTTTACTTCACAGGTGCAATAATTACATCTGAGTTTCCCACGGCAGAAGGCTGCCTTTCTCAATGAAACTCAGATTCATTCAAATAGGCTTCTCAGCACTTCACATATAAGCTTTGATACAGCTTCTCTCCTCTTATAGGATTCACTTAATGTAACTTCAATCCTTATAACAGATTCCACATTCCATAGGCGAATCACTGCTAACTGATGAAGGTGGATCAATTAACATCTCTTCTGGGTCTGATATATCTTTGAGGCTTTGGTTAAGAGAGTCTACAGACTGCCATTGCTTAATTAAATTCTTAAGCTGTCTTCTTTTGTTCTCCTTAACATACCTAGGCACATGTACAGGCTCTAAATTATCAGCACCTTTTAAAAGCTTATAAAAAGGGCTCACCTGATTTCTGGTTCGCCTAGACTGTGTTCTCTGGCAGGGAGGTAAACATTTCCTGTGATACTGTTTCACTAAATCTTGTATTACAGCGTCCTCGTCAGAGCCTAGCTCCTGCCCGTGTCTGTGCTGCTTGTAATCAAGAGCATGCTGATAGGCACCTGGGCTGCACTCAGAGCTAGAGCTTCTATAACGTTGTCTGTGACAAGCAACTTTCTTTAGCTTAATGAAAGGGACCTTCTCTCTGCCCAATCTTTCATTCCTGAGAGAAGATTCCTGAGAGCTATTTCTCTCCCTTACAGGCAAGGTATCTGACCTTCTCCCCTGGAGTTTTAAATAGTCTCTGACCTGCTTTCCTTGGCTAATGAGGTCCAAGTAGTTCCTCCTTGGAAGGTTCCTCTGAAGCCTGGCCTCTCTCCTTGGCTCCCTTTGCCTCTGCTTCCCAGACTCTCTCTTGGTCTCTGCAGACTTTCTCTCGGACTCTCTCCTGGTCCCAGTCCTGCTCTCGGACTTGTTTCTGTTCTCCGGTCTGTTCTCGTACTCCCTCTCCTTCTTTCTCCTCTGCCACTCTTTCTGTCTACTGGCAGTGGCTTCCTGATTAAGTGAAGCAAGCTGCCCTATCGGGTGTGACTCCGCCCCTTTTCCTCCCACGTCAGCTCCCTGGGTTTGCTTCAAGCTAGGGTGTGGCTCTCTTTCCACTTTCCTGTGTAGCACAGCTTCCAGGGCTGTATCATTAACCCCTTCCTGCCCAGTTTCACTGACAGCTTCTGAAGAGAAAAAGTGTTTTAAACCTTCTTTATCAGGTTCTGCAACCTCTGCATTGTCACAAGACGCAGGTGTCAACCGGCACCGGAAAGACGGCAGGTCTTCACGAGGAGCTCTAAGAAGCTGAGAACTCCAGTAGGAGCAGAGTCCCCAATCCGGAGGACTAATCAGAAGACTGACCGATCTGGGAGAACCCAGCCCGGAGAAGAACAGAAGTGTACCCCGGGATACCGAGGGGTACACTGTCTACCGTAGCCGGCAAGGGATAGGAAGACAATGGGTTCGAAAACCTCCAGACAAGGAGGCGTAAACCAAGGGGCTGTTGACATCACAGCAAGTTTAAGCATAATCGGTCCGAGCACCCGAGCCGCAGAACACAGGCAAGCGGGCCGGCCGGACCCAGTAGGAAATAACAAAACGTCAGTACCGACAATTGGGGAATAGTCGGTAAGACACAGGGCGCTATAACATTTCCCAAAAAGCGCCCACCTGTACCGATATATATCCAATAACAGGTATAGATGTATATCGGGCTACAGGTGGGCCCGGGAGCGCCCACCCAGGTTACTCAACCGGTATGGACGCGTGAGAACGATACTGCCAACTCGGACCGGCCCTTGATCCACAGGAGGGCGCCTTCCTGGAAGGCGGCGGGAGGAAGGGCCATCCAAGTGATGGGCCTATGTGCGTGGAGCAGGGCAGATCGGCGAGAGTAGCAGTATGGTTGGGTGACCGCCAGATCAGTTGGGTAGGAGCACATCAGGAGTACGTAGACCCCTGAGGCGTCCACCTGGCAGTCACCCAAAACTTGTCCTCCGTGTCACAGGGAAGGCAGGAGGATAGAAAACCCTATAGCCACGGGGTGACCGTGGGGCCATCTCCGGCCTATATAAAAAACCCCCCTCTGGGTTAGGGCCAATGCCCTCCGCCGCTCCGAAGAGTGCAGGGAGCGGAGCGGGGGATCGGCAGGGGTCAGTAGGGCCCCTGTCCACCGTAGCCTGACGGACCCAGGGATTTCTCTGCGAGAGCGGAGACACAGACCAGGGGGGGGGGGGGGTGGTCCGGCCCTGTCGAGGAATGGTTCGGCCACGCTTGGAGAGTAGCGGCCAAGGCCTACACTGGGAGAAGGAGATTCGGTTCGCGATCCCCGCAATCCGGGGCCAGGCAGAGGGGTGAGGAGCCAGGCTAACCTAGCGTGGGAAGGTTCCCCCCCCCCCGGGGGAGGGGGGCTCCATACCTCCCATCAAGCAGCCGAACCGCTTGTCACACTGAAAGAACCTCAGTGTAGAACTGGACCGTAACTTCATGTAAGAGGAGTTAAGTGCAAACTGCCGCATACCGTAGCCTAAGGCTGCCTGGCATGGGCAGCCTGGCGCGAGCCCTGGCACTGCCGACCGGTGTGAGACGTCCCTGGCATGGGCGCACCCGGCAGGCGGGCAGAGGGATGAAACCTCCTCCTCTTCGGACAGGAGGGTCGGGAAGGACATTTCCTATCCCCGGGAGAGGGGGAGGGCCGCGGGAGGCCAGTGCCAAACAGGTCGGCGGAGCACAGAGCAACCTGACGCAAAGCCTCGCCATTGAAGAGGTTCTCCCCGGTGCACGGGGAAGTACCCAGGTTATGTTGTGCCCAGCTGCACAAGTCGGAAGCCTGCAACCAGGCTGTACGACGTGCCCCTATGGCTACCGCAGAGGACCTGCTAACTGACTCGAAAGAGTCCATGGCAGCCCGAGAAAGAAACCAAGAGATATTCCTGCAATGGTAAAGAAGCAAGGAATAGTCAGGGGCCCGAGGGGCCGACACAAAGGGAGACAAAAGAGATAACCTCTCGGTGACCTCCCGCAGCGCCAGGCTCATATAGAAAATATATGAGAGAATCCTGGAAGCCAACATGGACGCTTGGAAGGATCGCCGCCCAAAGTTGTCCAGAGTTTTAGATGCACGATTCGGGGGGCAGGAAGAGTGCTTCTTCTTGCTTCCGACCTTCCTCAGGGCCGATTCCACCACAATGGAATGATGGGGAAGCTGGTGCGTCTGGAAACCCGGAGAGGGGGGCACCCGATACCGGGCATGCATGGCCGCAGGCGGCGCCGGTACCTGTAAGGGCGAGCACCAAATCCCGAGCAGGAGATCCCGCAGGGAGGGAGGTAAAGGAAGCATTATGGCCGCCTGTTCCGCAGTACCCGGACTTAGCGAAGGGCCCGGAATAGGAATGGCGAGCAAGTCCGCCATGTCAAGGAGGAAGTCCTGAAAAGACGGCTCTCCCAGAGGGGCTATCCCGGGGGAGGCCGAGGTGGAGGGGCCCGCTTGAACACCAGGGGACCCACCGTGCTGGTGCACGGGAGGAATCGCTCTAAACAGAGGAGGGTACTGACAGTCCCAATTCGAGGCAGACGGTACTGCATCATCAGAGCCCGGGATTGACTGCAAGCGGGGCATCGAAGGGAGCAACGTCCCCGACGGGCCCGCGGGACTCAGCCTTGGCCCTGAATCCGGGGGCGGGGCCGCCCCCGAGGCAATCCGCAAGGGCGGCTGAAGTGGTGCTGAGGCCGCTGGAGCGCAGGCAAGCGCGGCACTGCGCCGTCGGAAGAGACCGGGGTCGGATCCAAAATGCGCCGGAGCCACGCTTTCCAGACTGGAGATCGATTCGAGGCTGGGCATCGAACCGAACGACGCCTCCTTAGGGGGCCCCGGTGTCGGCGGCCGCGCCGGTGCTGCCACACCCGCGAATGGAGTCGGGGTCGCGACGATCGGTGCCGAGGGCAACGAGGGCTTCCCAGGCCGAAACTCGGCGAAGAGGGAAACACCCGAAGTCGGCTCCGAAGCCGGAAGAGAGGCCGTCCTAGGCGCCGGGGTTCTGCCCGTGCCCGTTTTATTGAGTGGGAAACCCTTACGGGGTGTACTACGCGGCCTCGAGGGTACCCAGGTAACCCGCCGACGAGCCCCGGCGGGAAGCGAGACGCCCAGCCCCGGCTCCGCGGCGCTTCTTTGGGTCGACTCGACTGAAGGACCCGGGTCCCGCGGGCAAACTCCAGTGACGAGCGCAGCACTCGACGCCCGCGTAGATGCCGGGAGGTCGGTGGCGTCCGGGGGAGGCCCCGGCCCCGCGCAAGGTGGGGGTGCCGACCCGCCCGACCGGGATAGATCGATCGGCTCCACAGACGGAGCCCGGAGGCGACCCCTAGCGAAGAACGGGGCCCTTGTTCCCGAGACCGCCACGGGAGGGGCGGAGCCGCTCAAGGCCAGTACCGCCCCCGCAGAAGCCGGGGGTGAGTCGATCGGCCTTGGCGGAGCCGAGGGCACCCGGTGCCAATCCCCGGCGGGGAGTGGGGCCACCGACTCTGACGCCGATGACTTGGTCCCGCTCGAAGCGGTCACCACCTCTGCGCATGGCAGGGGTGTGGGCACGCCATACCGGGTCAGGTTGGTCCGACGATCCCCGGTGATGAGTGGAACACTCGACACCGACGCCGATGCTGATGCCGGGGAATCGGCACCGCCGAAAGCGGGTACTGCCCCCGCGCAGGGCCGGGATGCCGTAGAGCCAGACTGGGTCGAGTCGATCGGCCCCAAAGGCACCGAGGACACCAGTCGACAGTCCCTGGCAAAGAGTGGAACACTCGACGCCGGCGCCGATGCCGAGGGATCTGCACCGCTCGAAGCGGGTGCCACCCTCGGGCATGGCTCGGGAATCTTCTGTGAGGAGCGAACCTCAGGAACAACCCGAAACCCCGTGGAGGCTCTGGAGCCCGAAGACTCCCTCCGGGGTGTAAGGGACTGGAGGGGAAGGCCGGAGCCGTCGTCATGCGGTGCATGAGACTCACCCCTCAAGGCTCGGTTAGTCTTAACAGACTGTTGTTGGGTTACCTGATCCTGGCGAGGAGAGAACGCCGACGACCGCTCCTCAGAGGGAAAGACGTCATCGAGGGACACTCGAAACAGGGAGGGTCTTCTCCCGACGCTGAAGCCCGGGGAACCGGGGGAGAAGGGGTCAGGGCCCCAACAGGAGAGACACCAGGCGTTATTTTATTTATTTATTTATTTTATTACAGTTGCTTATATACCGCACTATTCGGCATCAGCGCGGTTTACAGTATAACAAAAACAACCTAAACACAAACTGTTTGGTTTTACATAGAACAGGAATACCAACTTGGATCACAGGGTTGAACTATATACATGAGGAATAAATTCAATAACAGGGTTGGACTATTCAATAACAGGGTTGGACTATATACATGAAAATATTAGTTGCGATGAGTTATATGAGTTATATGCGTTGGAGTCGGAGCAGAAGACAACGTCTCCACAGTGGGGGCACTTCTTAAGGGAAGAAGGCTCCATGCTGGAAAGCCCGGTAGGCCTCAGAATAACATGAGGAGGATGCTCCTCGAAGGAAATAAAGGAAAACAAAAAATAAGGAAAAAAGGGGGCACCAGCGGTGCCAGAGTCAGCAGGGGAAAAACCGCGACCACAGGAACAAAAAAGAAGAAAAAGTTTCTGCGGTGACAGGAGTTATGTCCTGTCGGCTCCGTGGAAAAACAAAAACTGGGGAGAGGCAGTGGGAAGGGCGGGAAGCTACCGCACAGGCGCAAGGGATGCTCCCAAAAGCCTTCTGATTGGATGCTGGGGAGCATTCCCGTGCGGGCTCCGTCGGCGCCGACGAACCCCCATATGTGAAGACTCATTCCTGCTTGTTCCTGGAGATACATCTTTACACATATTTCACAAAAGACTGTGTTTGGCAGAGCCTCTAGTAAAATATGGCTGGAGTTTTCCCACATTCTAACCTGGATGTCTTAATTCCCCTCTCCATGTTTTAATTAAAATTTGACTTAAAACATCTTATATGATACCATCATCCAGGCTACTGAATGGCTGTTCAAAAGGAGTATCTCCTCATCTGTCACAGGTTTCTGTTTCAAACCTAGTTCTTTATCAGGGATAATCAGTATATTATTATGAACAATTTTTAATATACTTTCTAAAGAGTGAGTTCAGAGCAGGACCTTAGGTATCCATTTCCAGTTTCATATTCTTTCCCCATGCTGACATCAAAACAGAAATATGAATGTACACAATATAATCAGAAGGAAATGCAGGGAGTTACATATTAAAAAAGGGTTAAGAAGGATTATGCATATTAAAATAGGATTGAAAATATACTGTGGGTTTCTGAACTGTGCACAATGCTGTGCAGCCTTTCTGATATATGCAAGCCATGTGCTTTTTTTTCAAAGTAAGATTGAATATTGAGCAAACTCAGCAAATATTTTACTGCTGGAAATTTTTCAAAATCCTAAACCTGGATGAACTGAACCAAATATTAATTGGAAACACACACCATTTACTGAATGTTTTCTGTACTACATTAATATTGGAATCTGCAACTACTCCAAAACACCACAGCCCGCATCATAACTGGGACAAGAACCAGCCACATAACCCCAACATTAAGACAACTCCACTGGCTCCCCATAATCACCAGGACCAAATACAAAGCCATACTCACTATTTTCAAAATCCTACACCAACTATCACCACCAATACTTCAAACGCTCATCAGCAAAGACCTTGAAAACAGAACAAAAAGGAAAAACCATAAAAACCTATTAATAATACCCAAGAACAAAACTAAAGCAAAACAGACAACCTGTCACAGAGCCTTCTCAATATATGCTCCATCAATCTGGAATGTACTCCTTGAAAGAATAAGAACCACCAATGACCTATGGGATTTTCGGAAAGCCTTAAAAACACGCCTCTTTTTGGAGTACTACGGACCAGAAGCAGAACCATCATGCGAAACACAGCCAATACAATACAATTTGAATCCATCCACACCTTCCTAGTGACTACAACCAGTCTTAAACACCCAACCATACAATAACAACAACCCCACAGCCTGTAACAAGAAACCATGTAACTAATATTCTTAATACCCCTGTTCTCCAAGTTTAGTGCCCTTGTTCTATGTAATGTTCCTTGTCTATGGTTCAACGTAAACCACTTTGAATATAAGAAAAGCGGTATAGAAAAATTGTTAAATACATAAATAAATAAATATTGGAATCTGTTTTTCTGCATTATATTTGCCAAATTTTATTTAACATATCTGAACCATGCAGTTACAAGCACTTAAATATGCCAGAATATTCATCATTTAACATCAGAGAAATTTACTGTATGCATCAATTTCTCCTAAGCAAATATCTACTATCTCTGTGTGTGTATATATACAGAGGGGGAATATTGAAATGCATTTCTATGGTTTGCAGACCTGCAAACTGTGTAAATGCCACTCTATGGGATATTTTCAGTTGCACTAACATGCTTAGTGCCACTGATTATCGGCGGGTGCTGCTGCTACATGCCTCGATGCTAACCGGTTTGCATCGGGGTCTGCCGGGGGCATTCCGGGATGGCCCCATCTCTAACCAAGTAACTGCAGCAATATTAAGCCACTGCCTGGTTAGCGATACACAGCCAAAGTCAGGAGCAGGAAACTCTGGCTTAACTTTTGCCGCAGTAGCTGAATATTGCCTCTGTCTGGTTCACTTCGCAGCAATCCAGGCAGCCTGGAAATTCAATACCTGAGCCCGGATACGGCCCCGGCATTGAATATCTGGGTTTAAAGTTCAGTGCCGGCGGCTAGTCACATTAGATTGGCTAGCCACCAATGATGAATATCAGGCCAGAATATTTTGTTCAGCAGCCTTCGCCTTCTCCTCTGGGTCTTCAAATTTAGTCAGTCTGCCTCAATAAAAGCTCTAGTGCCATGAGCCTTCATCTGCAACTACCTGGGATTTTCCTTCATTTGGATTCCATCTCTTTTCTGTCATGCCACTATATCAACAATCTAACTGAGAAGGCCTGACCATGTAATCCTCTGGAAGCTGGTTCAAGCATGATCTTGAGCTAGGCAATATGTGTCAGTTTTGAGTGATGGTCTCCCTCTGCAGAATCTTCAGTCCCTCAAGGCCTGAGACAAATCAAACTCAGATAACCCAGAGCATTTTTGCTATTAATTCAATGGATCTGTGTCTTCTTACATTTGAAGAAACTTATTTACATGTAGCTCATGCCTTTCCAACAGAATTACATTCAGGTACTGTAGACATTTCCCTGTTCCCGAAGGACTTACAATCTAAGCTTGTACCTGAGGCAGTGGAGGATTAAGTGACTTGTACAAGGCCACAAGGAGTGTCAGTCAGATTTGAACCCTGGTGTTTCTGGCTCCCAGGCCACTGCTTTAACACAGACTACTCCATCTTCAGAGCTAATATTGGCATAAATATGGTTTTTATATTTCATTGACAGGAAACTACTGCTGAGAATACAAATTTCAGTCTTTGACACAGACTTGAATAGTTTGCACAGAACTGCTTCTTCCATATATCTGCATTGCACTGTGCATTCCCAGCAGCATTACAGAAGCATTAAGTAGCAGAGGCAGTAGTAAAACTATTTCCATGTTGTAAATGTAGTTTTTCCAGAATCTTTTGTCCTACTTCCTTTCATTCCAACCAGCTGCCCTGGGCGACTTCTGAAATCACGCTCTGGTCCTTCGCTTTGTGCCAGCTCCTCATCGTATCTAAAAATCAGGAACATTTTATCATATTTTTTAAGTTCACTGGTATCTCCTGCCACCCAGTCTCTGTCTCTTTCCTCTCTCAGTTTCATGCTTTTCTGTATACATCCTTCGCCAGATCTTTTATTCACATACCCTCTGATCTTGCTATCTCCTATATCGCCTTTTTCTTTTTCCTTTCACTGCATCTCTGTCAGCCCTTGTCTTACTTTTACTAACCAAACCCTCATCGTCATTTGTCTGACCATCACTCAACCCTCTCATTTCCCTCCTTTCTGTTTATTCTTCCAACTGGTATAATTATTTTCACTGCTCCTTGTTCTTTTCCTCCCCCTCTTCATTGTTTTGACTTAAGTGCACATATTTACTTACGTCTTTAAAATATTTGTACTGCACCTAATCACCATAGTTCTAAACAGTTTACATCAAACCTAAACTTAACACACAAAATAAAAATATCATCATCAAAGATATAATATTAAATATTAAAAGCCCCAGTAAACATAAAAGTCTTTACTTTGCTATGGAAAACACTTAAATTAGAGAATAACCTAATCTCATTTAGCAAGACATTCCATAGACTCGGAGCCACAATTAAACCCAAACATGAGTAACCTGTTTTTTCATACTTTATCGACGAAACTACAAAATATCCTTGTAACTAAGCCCGTATAGGGCAAGCTGATTGGGTACAGTTGTAATAAAGACAACAACCTGCAGCTATTCCCCAAGCTAACGTAAACATCAATATTCACAATTTGTATCTAATAAGGTACACAACTGGAAGCCAGTGCAATTCAAATCAGGCATGGGGCAATATGGTTAAAGTGGGATTTACCTAAAATAATCTCAGTAGGCACATTTTGAATAATCTGCAAAGCTTTTAAATCTGACAATGGTAAATCTGCATGAATAACATTATGATCATGAAAACAAGGAAAAATAAAAGTTTGCGTGCTGGATGTATACATAAGTCTCTTCTAAAACTCATTACTTATACAAATATGATGATTTACGTATGTAAATGAGTTTTTATACACATAAACCTTCTGAAATCACCTCACTAATCTTGTCCCTGTATAATCAGCATCTCACAACATTCTGAAATTTCAAGGCAACTTTCCGATTGGAACTTACAGGTCAGCCTTACATTATTCTTTGACAAATTTGACAAACATCTATTACGGAGAAAAAAAATTCAAATATTTACAAATATTTTTAATATCCTACAAGATTTCGTAGTTTCCAAGGACTTCTTTCGATGGAGACTTATTCCATTTAGAGTCTGGAATTTCACCATTGGGCACAACTATATTAAGTGTATCATTAATAAGGTTATATTTAAGTATGCGATCATTAGCCGTACTGGACGTAAGAGATGGAGAGGCATTAACCTGTAAAAAAGAAAAAAGAAAAATGTAGTATTTATTTTAATTGTTGCTGACAGCACATTTTATATGAATCTTTCCCAGGCCTTTTATTTGGCCTTCAAAGTCAGCCTGGTATTATGTTTACCCAAGCTCTGTATGGGTCTCGTAAATATCATACTGGATGAAAAAGACTTAACACTCCAAGTTAAAATAAGGAAAATGTATGGAGGGACCACATCTAGGGATGAATGTATAATTTAGCCTCCATGCCCAAATTGCCTAGGGTGGCTATTAATACTAAATTTTGAAAGTTTTTATTTAGTAATGTGGGCATCTGCCCATTGAAGACTGGACTGAGACCAAATACTCATTGTACATGTGGAAGGGAATTTTAAAAGGGAGGTCAAGGGCAATCTGGGACATCTAAGCCAGAACATCTGAAAAAACTGCAGGCATGTCCAGGTGCAGACAAATTTCACAAACGTGGACATGCCCGATATGGATGTCTGCAGGAGTATCTACACAGACATCCCCAGAACCTTATTTCAGAATCTGGATGTCTAGGATAGACTAATGGTGAGAGTAGTGGGATAGGGCTTTCTTTACTACACTCTCTGGATGGTTTTCAGACAAAACAAACCCTTTTCAGTGCCTGGAACAGGTCTAAACTTCAATGCAGTGCCGGATGTCTATGATGCTTCTGAGATCAGGCGGGGATGTCCAGGCTCCTGGGAACGCCCCAGCCATGCCTCCATTCAGACTTGGACATCTTGATGCTGGGGACATACCCAGAGCTGACTTCTAAAATGTCTCTGGAGACATCTCTGGGCTTTGGACATCTCTATGCCCATTTTTTGATGTCCAAAGCATGAATAGGGTTTCCAAAATGAATCCCATAGTGACAGGGAGGATATTCAGCAGTGCTGGCTAGTCGTTCTAAAGCAGCTAGCTGTCACCACTGAAGCTAAAACCCAGTTATACAATGCTGGGGACATATCCAGCCACTGGCATTAAATATCCAGGTCAGCCGGACAGCAAAGAAGATAACTGGGCAATGGTGATATTCAGCCGCTGCCCAGTTAGCTTCGACAGCAAAAGTTAGGCCACCCTTTCAGATGCTAACATCGGGGTGTGCAGCTCCAGCACCCACAGATATTCAGCGGCACTAACCGTGTTAGTGCCACTGAATATCCCGGTCAGCACGATTAACACAATTAGCAGGTCTACTAACCACGTTAATAGTTTTGAATATGCCCCCCCCCAAAAAATGTTTTTCTGTGCAACCAAGGTGTGAAAAACTCTGGAGATCTGTGCCATCACATGAAGCCATCTGGTTTCCTACCTGATAAAGAGTGCTGTCACCTTTATTCTTTTAAATTTGGCAAGTTTTAGATCCCCATGAAGATCTTCAAGCTAGAGCACTACAATGTTTGACAAACTGGAAACCACTGTGCCAGTACAAGATAGACAGATTTTCTAAGGCTCATTTTGCTACTACTACTACTACTGAGCATTTGTAAAGCGCTACCAGTCGTACGCAGCGCTGTACAGACATGAAAGAGACAGTCCCTGCCCATAAGAGCTTACAATCTAGTCAAGACAAAACACAGAAGGTGTAAGCAGGGATAGAACTAGGGGAAAGAAAAGGAGATCAGGTGAGTCAAAATCCAAAAGCAGCAGCGAAGAGGTGAGCTTTCAACCTGGATTTGAAGAGGGTCAGAGAAAGTGACTGGCGTACAGACACAGGTAGTTTGTTCCAGGCATAAGGTGCAGCAATGTGAAAGGAGCAAAGTCTGGAGTTAGCAATAGAAGAGACGGGCACAGATAGAAACATAGAACTATGATGACAGAAAAAGGCCACATGGCCTATCTAGTCTGTCCTTCCATATCAACAACTACAACAGTCCACTTTTTACCTTTAGAGATCCTCTGTGTTGGTCCCATGCTTTTTTGAATTCAGTTACTGTCCTCATCTCTACCACCTCCACTGGGAGACTATTCCATGGATCCACTACTCTTTCCGTAAAAAAATATTTCCGCATATCACTCCTGAATCTATCTCCCTTCACCCTCATCCCATGTCCCCTCGTAGCAGAACTTGCTTTCAATTGAAAGAGGCTCTCTCCCTGAACATTTATGCCACGGAGGTATTTAAACATCTCAATCATATCACCTCTATCCCGCCTTTCCTCTAAGGTGTACATATTAAGATCCTTAAGTCTGTTCTCATATGCTTTATAATGAAGCCCACTAATCATTTTAGTAGCCACCCTCTGCACCGACTCCATCCTGTTCACATCCTTTTGAAGGTGCGGTCTCCAGAATTGCACACTATACTCCAAATGAGGTCGCACCAAAGACTTATACAGAGGCATTATCACCTCCTTTTTTCTGCTAGCCATTCCTCTCCGTATGCACCCAAGCATCCTTCTAGCTTTTGCCGTCGCCTTTTCTACCTGTTTAGCTACTTTAAGATCATCAGACACAACCACGCCTAGGTCCCGCTCTTCTTTAGTGGACAAAAGTATTTCACCCCCTATACTATATTGCTCCCTTGGATTGCTGCAGCCCAAATGCATGACCTTACATTTTTTAACATTAAATCCCAGCTGCCAAATTCTAGACCATTCTTCAAGCTTAGCTAGATCCCTCCTCATGTTATCTACACCTTCCTGGGTGTCTACTCTATTGCAGATTTTGGTATCATCTGCAAAGAGGCAAACCTTACCCGATAGTCCTTCCGCTATATCACTAACAAAGATGTTTGCTAGAAGAGCGGAGTTCCCGAGGGGGGTTATAAGGAGAGATAAGAGAAGAAAGGTACTGAGGAGCCGCAGAGTGAATGCATTTATAGGTCAGCAGAAGAAGCTTGAACTGGATGCGGAAACAGATAGGGAGCCAATGAAGTGACTTGAGAAGAGGAGTAATATGGGCATGACGATGCTGGCAGAAGATTAGTCTCGCAGCAGAGTGTTGAACAGATTGAAGGGGAGAGAGATGATTCAGAGGGAGACCAGCAAGCAGTAGGTTACAGTAGTCAAGACGGGAGGTGATCAAGGTGTGCACAAGCTTTTTAGTAGTGTGTTCAGAAAGGAAAGGGTGGATCTTGCTAATGTTATAGAGAAAGAAACGGCAGGTCATAGCTACGAGCTGGATATGTGTGGAGAAAGAGAGAGAGGAATCAAAGACAACCCCCAGATTGCGGGCCGAGGAAACAGGAAGGAGTACAGAGTTATCCACAGAGACTGAGAAAGGAGGAGGAGGAGGAGGGAAGGTTTTAGGGGGAAAGATGAGAAGTTCAGTCTTGGCCATGTTCAATTTCAAGTGGCAGTGAGACATCCAGGCAGCAATGTCAGAAAGGCAGACCGAGATCCGGGTCTGGATTGCCATAGAGATGTCAGGCGTAGAGAAGTAGATCTGGGAGTCATCAGCATACAGATGGTACTGAAAGCCATGGGAAGAGATAAGCGCACCAAGGGACTGGGTATAGAGAGAGAAAAGGAGCAGACCCAAGACAGATCCTTGGGGTACACCAACTAGGAGCAGGGTAGCAGAGGAGGAGGAGCCACCAGAACACACTGAAGGAGCGATGGGAGAGATAGGAGGATTATATAAAAACATTTTAATAATGGCTTCCATTTGACTGCGCTTTCTCGTATGATTTTCAGGGTTTCATATACAAACTTAAAGGCATTAGAACTTCAGTGTGCCACACAACAATGGTTTCCATATGTTTACCAATTTAGGTTGGCAATGAAACTCAGCAGAACCAGTCATTCAGTCTTATTACTTCAATATTAATATTACCCTGTTACAGTATAACTCAGAGGATGAGGGAAGTAAACAAGGGTTGGAAATGTAATCTAATTATCCACTACAGTTCATTATAGTCCTCTGCAAATGAAATTTCTCTAAACTATGCATTTTTGAGAAAAAGAAACCTGATTTACATGGGTGGCTTGAATCTTTGGCTTTGGGTTTCCTTTTCATTAGTGGTAAGGTTGTGGTCAACATTATTGGCACCCTTGCAGTTCAACCCCTTAATGTCCAATATCTCCTAAAAAAATGGCTAGTGAAATGTCTTTGGACTGTACAAGGTGTGACAAAAAAGAAACGAGACTGTCCCATAAATGTTTTATTACAAAATCTACAGAGAAATTATGCATTGTCCCCTTCAAAGTAATCCCCCCCCCCCCAGAGTTAATGCACTTCTGCATTCGCTTCTGCCACGTACGGAAGCACTCAGTAAAGTCCTCCTCCTTGAGGTCCCTCAGCTCCCTCATCACAGTGGCCTTGATCTCTTCTACAGAGGTAAAATGAGTTCCTTTGAGCACAGTTTTCAGCCTGAGGAAGAACCAGAAGTCACACGGTGCGAGATCTGGGGAATAAGGAGGGTGGTCGAGAGCTGTGATCTGTTTGTTGGCCAAGAACTGCCTCACACTGAGCGCGGTGTGTGCAGGCGCGTTGTCGTGGTGGAGCAGCCACGACTTGTCTCTCCACAGAGCCCGCCTGCTGCGCCGAATCCGGTCATGGAGGCAATTGAGGACCTGCTGGTAGAAGTGCTGGTTGACTATCTGACCTTCAGGCACAAACTCATGATGGACCACTCCATTCTGGTCGAAGAATGCAATCAGCATGACCTTGATCCTTGATTTGGACATGCGCGCCTTCTTGGGTCTGGGTGACAATCGAGTCTTCCACTGCAGGCTCTGTCTTTCAGGGTCGTACTGGAAGACCCAAGTTTCATCTCCTGTGATGACTCGGCCAACGAACTCTGGATCTTCTCTGATCTTCTCTAGCAAGTTTCAACAAACATTGACCTGGTGCTCCTTCTGGTCGTCCGATAAAAGCTTGGGCACCATCTTGGCGCACACCTTCTGTATCCCCAGCTCCTGCACCAAGATGGTCCACACTGACTCCCTGCTCAGGCTGAGCTCCTCAGCTATCATCCGCATCTTCAATCTGTGATCACTCCGCACCAGCTGGTTCACTCTGTCAATGTTCTCAGCCGTCTTTGTTGTGGAAGGCCGTCCTGACTTGGGGTCATCCTCCACCTCCTCGTGGCCAGTCTTGAAGCGTTTGTGCCACTCAAAGACTCGTGGCTTTGACATTGCATCTTCTCCATAAGCCTTTTGGAGAAGTTGGAGACACTCAGCTGGGCCCTTCTCCAACTTAACCAGAAATTTTAACTTGATTCTTTGCTCCATATTTCTGCCACCTCCAGTTGCGTGACAAAGCGATAGAGCAGTATGCTACAAAAAAACCTGAAAAAGAAAAACAGAGTGAGAGAGATGAAAAATATTACAGTAGAATAGTGGCGAGATGTTGCACAACAGTGACATAAGCGGTTAGACAAATGGCATTGAGTCATGGGCGTGGCTGCCACAGTCTCGTTTCTTTTGTCACACCTCGTATATGCACACATATTTGACACATAAAAGAATCAAAGATAACAAGACCAATTAAAAAAGAAAATAATAGGAAATAGTATGAAAACTAGGACATTTTCAGGACATGATTATTGGCACCCTTATAAACGGTTTAAATCAGTTTGAACAGAAGAACCACATTCCAATTGCAGTAAAATTAGACGCACCTGTGATTGTCAGTACTCACATGCCTTAAATCAACCAATGAATGATGGTTTTTTAAAAAAAAAAATTATTTATCAATTATTAATGAATTATACATCCACAAAGAACATTGAATGAAAAAGAAAATGGGCATTACAAATACAGGACAAAAAAGGAAAAGATGAAACCATCCTAAAGATACTAATCTCCCATTTACATATTTAGACCTCAAAATAAGGAAATATTGAGGAAGTACTAGGAACAAAGTATATACAGAGAGTAAAGCACCCCAAACGGTCCTAAACTATCTAACTTAATTTTAATTAATTTTTAATTTAATTAATTTAATTTAATTAACAGTTTCTTATATACCGCACCTTCCAGAGATCAGGTGCGGTTTACATGGAACAACAATATAACAGGTCAACGTCTGTTAATACAGAGAACAACTTAAAACAACTTATATTACATTACATGGAACAGCTTTAAACCATAATAACTTAAATTACATTACTTGGAACATAATGAACTGTTTACAGGGAACAGAGAGAAAACTATATACAGCTGTGAATGAGACATGGTTGAGTCGTAATATATAAGCATTTGGGTTTCAAATCCTATGTCAAGACCGATTTGACTTATGAGGACTGGCATTATATTATCCGTTTTCTAGTTGGGTGGGTGTGTTTGACAGAGATCTGTAGTGTGAGGTGAACAGGTGCGTTTTGAGTTTTTTGCGGAATTCGATGATCTCTGAGAGAGATCTAATTTCGTCTGGAAGGGCATTCCATAGAATGGGGGCTGCATGTGAGAATGCTTTGTTGTTTGTTATCTTTCTGGCTTTTATAAATTCCTTCGGAGTCTTTAGTTTGTTTGTGTGATCTCTCCTGTGTTGGGATTTGGCAGGTTCTTTAGTGATTAGGTTGAATAGGGTAGGTGGAGCCATGTTGTTTAGAGTTTTGAAGGTAGTTATTAGGGATTTATATATTATTCGGCTTTGTATCGGTAGCCAGTGTAAGTACGCCAGAATCGGTGTGATGTGTTGAAATGGAGGGAACTTCATAATGGTTCTGGCCAGGGCCGGCCCGTCCATTGAGCAAGAATGTTTTTTGCACAGGGCCCCGCGTTTCAGGGGGCCCCGCGCAAAGAACATTCTGCTTTTTTTTTTTTTTTTAATTACATTAAAAAAAAAAACCTGTCTCTGGCTGCTGCCGCTGCCGCGTCCGTCGCAGCAGCGGCAGAATGGAGTGTCCCGCGGGGCCCCCTCTCCTCGTTGAGCCCTCTGCAAGGGCTTTCAGATTCGCGAAGGGAGAGTGCTCCCTCGCGTCTCTGTAAAGCCCGCAGGGGCTAATGGGAAATTTCCCATCAGCCCCTCGCGTCTAAAGGGGCAGATGGGAAATTTCCCATTAGCCCCTGCGGGCTTTACAGAGACGCGAGGGAGCACTCTCCCTTCGCGAATCTGAAAGCCCTTGCAGAGGGCTCCACGAGGAGAGGGGGCCCCGCGGGACACTCCATTCTGCCGCTGCTGCGACGGACGCGGCAGCGGCAGCAGCCAGAGCCAGGTTTTTTTTTTTTTTTAATTTGCCAGAAGGGAAGGGAAGGAAGGGAGAGGGAGGGGGGGGGGGGTAAGACTGGTATTGGGCTGGGGGGCTGATGGAGGCTGTCTGGAAATGTGCTGGGGGGGGGTTAGGACTGGAAATGTGCTTGGGGGGTTAGGACTGGAAATGTGCTGGGTGGGGGGGGGGGTTAGGACTGCTAATGGGCTGGGGCTGATGGAGGCTGACTTGAAATGGGGTGAGGGGGGTGTTAGGACTGGAAATGGGTGGGGGGGGGGTTAGGACTGGAAATGGACTGGGGGGGTTAGGACTGGAAATGGGCTAGGGGGGGTTAAGACTGCTAATGGGCTGGGGCTGATGGAGGCTGACTGGAAATGGTGTGGGGGGGTTAGGACTGGAAATGGGCTGGGAGGGGTTAGGACTGGAAATGGGCTGGGGGGGTTAAGACTGGTAATGGGCTGTGGGCTGATGGGGCTGTCTGGAAATAGGGTGATGGGGGGTTAGGATTGCTAATGGGCTATGGGGGGGTTAGGACTGCTAATGGGCTATGGGGGCGCTAGGACAGGAAATGGGCTGATGGGGAGGGGTTAGGACTTGAGGTGGGCTGATGGGGGGGTTAGGACTGGCAATGGGCTATGGGGGGCTGACTGGAAATGGGCTGATGGGGTTAAGACTGGAAGTGGGCTGATGGGGGGGTTAGGACTGGTAATGGGTTATAGGGGGGGCTTAAACTGAAAATGGGTTGATGGGGGGCTAGGACTGGTAATGGGTTGGGGGATTGCTATGACTGGAAATGGACTGAGTGGACGGGGAGGCTTGAACTGCAAATAGCTGATAGGGAGGGAGCTTGGAATGGAAATGGGCTGTGAGGGAAGGGAGCTAGGACTGAAAATGGGCTGATGGAGCAGCTAGGATAGGACTGGAAATGGGCTGTTGGGGGGGAGCTAAGATTGGAAATGGGCTGTGGTGGGGGCTTGAATTGAAATGGACTCATGGAGGGGCTAGAACTGGAAGTAGGCTCATGGGGGGGCTTGGACTGGAATTGGGCTGAGTGGAGGGGAGCTAGGATTTGACATGGGCTGATGGTGGGGCTAGGAAATGACTAGAAATGGGCTGATGGGGGGCTAGGATTGGAAATGAGCTGATGAAGGGACTCAGACTGAAAATGGATGGGGGAGCTAGGACTGGAAATGGGTTGATGGGGGGCTAGGACTGGAAATGGGCTGATGCAGGGACTAGAAGGGAATGGATGCTGGGTGAGACTGGAACTAGAAGGGAGCTGATGTTGGGGGAGGATTAGAATGGGATGGGGCTGGGAGAGTAAAATGGAGAGGGGAAAAATATTTTGTGTGGGAGGGATGAAAAATCTACAATTGGCCGGGTATTGGGAGAGTAAGTGGGGATTGAGGATGGAGGGGTAAAATTTGTGTGGATGAAATAAGAATGAGGAAAGAGCAAAAGGAGAAAGATTAGTATGTTAAAGCAGATGTAGAGAGAGAGGATGGAAAGAAAACTAGAAGAGAGAAGAAAGGACAAATGGACAGCAGACGATGGAGAGTTAGCAGAAAACATGAAGAAACCAGAAGAAAGTGGCTGGAGCAATTGCAACTGAAAAAAAATGCACAAAAGGTAGAAAGATATCTCTTTATTTTGAATTTATTAACTGGAATATGAAAGCTCTGGGAAATGTGCATCATTAACGTCTGCGCTTTGTTTGGTACAAGAGGAAATTGATTTATAGTTTTATTTCTACAGTGTTGTTGTACATTCCAAGTTTGGCTTTTGGGGTTCCCAGTTTAATTATTGCCTTCCTGTTTCTAAATTGCGATTCCTTGTTTGGTGATGGTCTATGTTCTGCATGTGTAACTGAGCTGAGGTATTCTGTTTATGTAATTCCTATTTGACATTGCCACTTGTTCTCTTTCCCCAGTATTCTCTGAAATGTACTGGTTTAATATTTGCAGTGTTTCCTTTTGATAGGTAGGGTCTGGTGCTTTGTGAGTCCTGGTAATGCTGTCAGGATACAGCGGGTTTGCTATGGGTTCTAAATGGGCAGCGTTTGTAGTAGTTCCTAATGTGCCTGGCGGTTGGCACTGGATTATAGTAATGTAGAAATCTTTTAGTCTTTCTTTATCCATACACTCATTAAGAGACATGTTTACTAAAAGTTAGTGAATGGTAACATTATGCAAATATTTATGCAAATAAGACCACTTATGCAAATGAGGCCCCGCACCGAGTCTCCGCACATGGCCCCGCACCCCCCTTGGGCCGCCCCTGGTTCTGGCCACAGCATTTTGTGCAATTTGAAGTCTTTTTAAGTTTTGTTTTGTTGTGCCTAGTAGTGTTAGATTTGAAAAGTCAAAATGGGGTGTAATTATGGCTTGTATTATGAGCTGGAAGTCTTGTAAGTGCATTAGTGGGCGAAGTTGCTTTAGGACTTTAAATTTGAAGTATACTTTCTTCGTTGTGTTTCTTATATGTGTTTCCATGTTAAGGTGTGTGTCGAGTATTACACCTAGATATCGTACCTCATTTTTTAATTTGATTTCTTGGTTTTGTAGGGTAATGTGTGTAGGAGGTGAGTATGAGAGGTTTTTTGTTACAATTAGGGCTTCTGTTTTTGCATGATTGATGTAGAAGTTATTTTCATTTAGCCAGGAAGTTAGTTCATTAAAGCACTCTGTGAGCAATTGAAGTGGTATGTTGGGGATTGTAAATGGGATGTACATCATTATGTCGTCTGCATATAAGTGATAATAAACATTGAATTTTTTAAATATATTGCAGACATGCTTTATGTAGATATTAAAAAGGAGTGTTGATAATGCCGATCCCTGAGGGAGACCTAGTTCCTGATTGTATGTCTCAGATGTTAGGTTACCAATTTGTACTGTTTGTGTTCTGTTGCTTAGATAAGAAGTAAACCAATTAAGAACTGTTGATTTTATTCCTATTTGATTGAGTTTATTGAGCATTGAAGCATGGTTAACGCTGTCAAATGCCGCAGAGATGTCTATGAATAGGAGTAAAAATGCTTGCTTGGGATTGTCTATTCCTCTTACAAGGGTGTCAATGAGTACTGTTAAGAGTGTCTCAACACCATGGCGTGGGCGAAAACCATATTGTTGTTCATCGAGTGGGGCTCATGGAACTGTCAAGAACCTCCCAGGATGTGGTGGGAAGAGGAAAATTAATCCAAGGTTAGTGTGAACTGTTGGAAAAATACCATGTACAACATCCAAACAGCTTAAGGCTGATCTGCAGCAAGCTGGAGTGGTGGTCTCTACCTGCACCATATGTCACACACTAAACAAAGAAAGATTTCATGGGCAAAGGCCAAGGAGGACCCCACTGCTGAAGGAGACATTAAAAGGCATGCCTGATGTTTTCTCAGACTCACCTTGAGAAATCACAGTCCTTCTGGGAAAAGGTTCTGTGGACAGATGAAACCAGACTTGAGCCCTTTGGCAATGCAGACCAGCGATACATTTACAGGTGAAGAAATAAAGCTTATAAGGAAAAAAAACCCCTTCCTACAGTTAAATATGGTGGAGGTTCTATAATGTTATGGAGTTGTTTTGCTGCCTCAGGAAATGGAAGCCTGGAACATGTTAAAAGAATCATGATGTCAGAAGACTACCAAGGTATTTGGTGCAAAATGTGCTACCTAGTGTCAGAAAGTTAAATCTGGGTCACAGGACAATTTCCCAAAACATACCTCCAAAAGTACAAAAGCATGACTAAAAAAGAACAAGCGGACTGTTTTACACTGGCTAGCAATGAGTCCTGATCTCAATCCAATTGAGAACCTTTGGAACGAGCCGAAATCTGCCACTGGTATAAGAAATCCTGGAAACCTTCATGACTGGAACAAATCACATTTGAAGAGTGGGAGAAACTACCAGCAGATAGATGTACGAAACTTAAAAATAGCTGCAAAAAACGTTTGGAGGCTGTCTTCACTGCCAAGGGTTGTGCAACAGAATATTAGTGAAGGGTGCTATTAATCCTGTCCAGGTCATATTTTGTATTTTTCTCAGAAATTACTACATCTGAATTGCACAGACATCTCTTTTTTGTTATATACTTTTGAACATACTATTAAAATATTATGATGACATACAGCTGGAATATTTAAATTTATTTCTCAAGATATTGTACATAACATATCTACAATGCAAATAATGTTGACCATAACTGTTTAAGGTGACACTTAACTTATCAGATAGTGTCCTTTCCTTGACCAGTCCAGACAAATGAGTTGTGTTCCCCTACCAGCAGACTGGTGGAGACAGAGAACCAATGAAATGCCCAGGTTTCAATGACATCACTCCCCTGCCTCTATCAGCCTAAGCCTCTTGAGGGCAATTCAGTATTCGTCCCAAAACATATGAGAAAGGATGGCAAATCTCACACAACATCAACAATGTGGGCAATAATGATTAATCAAGTAGCAGAAAAACTATGTACAGGAGAGATTGAACAGAAGGCTGTCAGTAGGATATGAACCTAAAGAGCCAAGCATATAAATCATAGTGGACCAAGGTACCTCCACACTTATACACACCAAACACAGTTCCAGGGGCGGGTTGTGGACTCTTTTAGCAGGACTCAAGGAAAGGACATTATCTGGTAAGTAAAATGTCACCTTCCATATCGTCCTGCTTAACCAGTCCAGACAAGTAGAATGTACCAAAGCTATGTTTCCACTGGGCAGGAAGAAGATACAGCAGCTTGTAAAACATCTGAGCCAAAGGTCATGTCCACTCAAGCGTGGACATCCGAGTCGTAATGCTTGACCAGAAGTGAAACGTGATGCCCACATTGCCACTTGACAAATGTCTGAAGGAGCTACTGAGCTACGATCCGCTGATGAGGATGCTTGCACTCAAGTAGAATGAGCACACAAACCCTCTGGAACCAACTGGTTCCATAACAAATACATCAAGGCAATTACCTCCTTTATCCAGCGCCCCTTGTAAACATGGCTGCCACAATATCCTTGTGCAGGCCAGCAAACAGCACAAAAAGATGATCAGACTTATGAAAGGAATTTGTAACCTCCAAGTACTGGAGAAGCACCCTTCGGACATCCACCAGGCAAAGATCCTTTTCTTTCTCTCTACACCGCTCTTTAGAAAAGGAGGGCAAGCAAGCCACCTGATTTACATGAAAGGGAGATATCACCTTGGACAAAAAGAAAGGCAGAGGCAGAAATGAAACAGCCTCATCTTAAAAGGACAAATATGGATCCTGGCAAGACAGAGCCTACAGCTCGGGAATTAATATTGCTGAACAAATTGAGACCAAGAAATAGTCTTGAAAGTCAAGCCCTTCAGAGTAGCATGCTTCAGAGGCTCAAAGGGTCCAGACAAATGAGTTGTGTTCCCCTACCTGCAGGAGTCACATCAGGTCCATAAACCACGTTCTCTTCATCCAATCTGGCACCATCAGAACAATCCAGCCCAAATGGCACTTTATGCACCAAAGCACATGCCCCAATGGCAGCCATGGAGGAAATACATATAATAGGCATTGCTGTGGCCAGGACTGAACCAGGGTGACAAGGCCCTTGGACTTAGTTTCTGTGCAGTGACTGGAAAAAACGGCACACTTTGTCATTGGAGTAGTACGCAATCAATTCCATCATGGAGTGACCCCAACAACAGAGAAGCATCTGAAATGAATCCTGATTCAACTCCCATTTTCTGGGATCAAGAGAGTGTACGATGGAGGAAGACCGTTTCCACACTTAACACCTCAGCAGAGCAGACAGAACTAGGAGGCTCATTTCTACCCAGGCGAATCAGAAAGCTCTCCCTAGAGTCACTCTTGCTCACCTCATGCCACCTTGGCAAATGATATATACCACTCCGGTGGCACTGCCTAAGAACACTCGCACCACCCTGCCTTTGACCAAGGATAGGAAAACGCAAAAAGGCCAGCCAGATAGCCCTTGCTTCGAGAAGGTTCATGGACCACACTGCCTGCCTGCGGCTCCAACAGCCCTGGGCCATTTGGGCCTGATAAGGGCTCCCAAGCCCGTAATATTGGCATCTGTCCCCAGAAGAATCCACAAGTGATCATCCAGCGGCATACCCTTCTTCAGGTAACGTGGGAGTAGCCACCACCTCAACCTGGCTCTCACTCCGAGCTGAAGCAGAAGCCTGAGCTCAAACTCCGGTCAGGAAGGACTGCTGGAGTGGCTTCATATCAGCATGCCCATGGCACCATCTTGATTGCTGCCGCCATCAAGCTGAGAAGCTGTAGATCATCCCAAACTCTGGAAGCCTGTTGAGAACGGAACACCTCAATCTCTGCACTCTCTTCTCTGGCAGGAAGATTCTGCCCACTCAAACACTGAACTGCACTCCCAGGAATTCTAAGAATTGGGAAGGCTCCAACGGAAGCTTTTCCCAATTGAGCACCCAGCCGAGGTCTTCCAGAAGGACACCACTCGGGCCAAAACCAGAGAGCCTCTCGACAGAGAATGGGCTCAGATGAGCCAATCG
This sequence comes from Ichthyophis bannanicus, assembly GCA_033557465.1. Lineage (NCBI taxonomy): Eukaryota > Metazoa > Chordata > Amphibia > Gymnophiona > Ichthyophiidae > Ichthyophis > Ichthyophis bannanicus. The sequence continues at coordinate 416,746,727 of CM066037.1, forward strand.
TCTAGAAATGGGTGTGCACATAGCCCTTAGCACTGTAGCACAGCAGCCACCACTGCCATAACCCTGGAGAAGAGGTTGAAGTGAAGGCAGCAATCTAAAGGTGTGAGCCAAACATGGCAAAACACAGACATCTCTGCTGATTCTCCCAGATCGGGATATGAAAACAAGCTTTGGCCAAAACCAGAGATGCTAGGAATTCTCTTTGGTAACCCAAACGTAATTGGTCAAAATTTACGGAGTGAAAAATGTCAGAAAAATGAAAGAATCACTCCAATACAAACATGTGTGTTTCTTCTGCAATACCACTTGATAAACACAATGTACACCGGGTCTCAGCATACAAGGGCATACGGTGAAGGAACAGCCAGAACCAAATTCAGGCCATCTACACCAATATCAAGCCCAATAACATCAATGACCCAGTGACTAGCAGGGTTCCTCTGCCTTTGAAGTCTTCCTGGTCCCCGCCGGGGCAGTTGCCTCCGGGGTTGTTGATTTTTAAGCAGCTTGTCCTTCATGATGTTGCTTTATTAGAACACTCCCGCTGTAGGCAGTTGTCTACTTTAACTCCTGCTGAAAATAAGGCTCTCGCTGATTTGAGAGCGAATCCCGATGTAGTCATCCGCTCCGCTGATAAGGGGGGCGCTGTTGTGATTTGGGGGAGGGGCGAATATTTGCAAGAGGCTCATCGGCAACTATCCGATTCTGCCACTTATGAGGTGTTGTCAGTTGATCCCACTGTTGATTTACAGAAATCTATCTTAGAGCTAACCACTTCGGCTTTTTTGTCTAAATTGATTTCCAAAAAGGAGTTTTCCTTTTTGAATATACGTAGTCCTGCCTTAGCGAAGTTTTATCTATTGCCTAAGGTGCACAAGAATTTGCAGCAGCCTCCGGGGCGTCCCATCGTGTCCACTAGGGGCATGGTGTTGGAGCCCCTGTCAATGTTTGTTGATTCCTTTCTTAGGCCTATGTTGTTGCAAATCCCCGCGTACATTCGCGACACTATGCACTTCCTCAACATTCTACAGGAGCATTCTGATCTGGCCGGGTCTGCGGATGTATTGCTTGCTACATTAGATGTAGTTTCGTTGTATACGTCGATCCCCCAGGCTGCGGCGGTGGATGTTGTTGAAGAGTGTCTTGTGCGGCGGGGAGATTTGGGTTTTGTAATGGTAAGTTTCGTTAAGCGGTTGGCTCGGTTGGCTATTTTTGAGAACTATTTTCAATTTGAGGGGTCTCTGTATCACCAAAAAGCCGTGGTTGCTATGGGCGCGACGTGCGCTCCTTCTGTTGCCAACCTGTATATGGCCCGGTTTGAGGCACGTTGGCTCGGGAGATCCCCCCTTTCTGTCCATGTTTTGTCATGGCACAGGTATATTGATGATGTTTTTCTGTTATGGGGGGGCACCACTGAAGCTTTTCAGGCTTTTGTACAGTGGCTTAATGTTTGCGATGATCACATTCGTTTCACTAGTGTCCACAGCTTTCAGCAGATTGTGTTCTTGGATGTTGAAGTCAGTAAGGGTGCCCAGGGGTGGGTTACTTCAGTTTACAGAAAGCCCACTGACAAGAATACCCTATTGCACTATTCTAGTGCCCATCCAATGGCTTTAAGGAATAGCTTGCCTTTCTCCCAGTTCATCCGATATAGGCGGAACTGTTCGGATGTGGGAGATTTTAAGAACAAATCTAGGCTGTTGGCTCATGGTTTTCTGGCCCGGGGCTATCCCAAAAAGGTGGTGGGGGACGCTTACAAGCGGGCGTTATTTAACAATCGGTCCTTGTTATTGACCCCTAAGGCCAAACGGACTGACTCGGGAGCAATTCGGTCAATTTCATCTCCAAGTACTCACCTTTGAGCTTTGGTATCCAGCGTATTGTTCGAAAACATCTTGCCGTAGTGCGCACTGTCCCCGGGTTAGAAAATCAGGAGGTCAGATGTGTATGGCAGCGCCAGCGTAACATCCGTGAGATGCTGAATTCCCCGGGGGGGGGGGGGGGGCGAAGTAAGCTAGTGGGTGGTCATACCGCTTGCGGACACTGTGCAGTTTGTGATGTCTCTTGCATGACTGTGTCTTTTGAGTATCATGGAGTTCGGTATAAGCTGCGTGATGTCACCTCTTGTGATTCTTCGTTCGTTGTGTCTGCGATTAGGTGTCCGTGTCAGCTTCTTTACATTGGGAGCACGTGTCGGCCCTTTCGTAAAAGGTTGTTGGAGCACAAGAGCAGGCTCCGGTGTGGTGTTCTGGAGGCGCCATTAGTGTCCCATTTTTTGGAGTTCCATCATTCTTTTTGCGACACAGCCTGTTTTTGTGTAGAGCAGGTTCTATCTGGGCGTAATGGGATGAGTAGGGAGCAGACTCTTTTGTTACGTGAGCAAAGCTGGATTTTCCGGCTTGATACTGTAGCCCCGGCTGGTCTGAATCTGCGGATCGATTGGTCAGTATGTGTGTGATCTGGGCTGGGGGTTTTTGGTTTGCCACTATAGCCTTGGCATGTTTTGTTTCATGGGTTGATTGGTTAGCGTGTCTGTGATCTGGTTCGGGGTTACTTTCTTGACGTCATAGAGTTTTCTCTTTAAAGTGCGGTGGTTGCGTGGATTGCACATGGGCGGTGTTTTTCTGCTCGGCGCGGTTGAAGGTTAGCTGGCAGGTAAGCAAGTGGAGTTGTGGTTTTTTAACTTTTATAGGTTGTTTTAGTTGTGTTTTGCAGTAGAATAAAGGTTGTATTTAACTTGTGTGGTTTGTATGTGTTTTTAGGGGACGCGGCTGGCATTTGTCTTGTTTCCCTGCCTGGCTTTCAAGCTAAGTGCTGTTATTTTCATATTTAAGAAGCGAGGTGTGGGTATCGCCAGCTGCTAGTCACTGAGTCATTGATGTTATTGGGCTTGATATTGGTGTAGATGGCCTGAATTTGGTTCTGGCTGTTCCTTCACCGTATGCCCTTGTATGCTGAGACCCGGTGTACATTGTGTTTATCAAGTGGTATTGCAGAAGAAACACACATGTTTGTATTGGAGTGATTCTTTCATTTTTCAGGAATTCTCTTTGGTGCATTGCTGTAATCATAGATCTCAGAGTTTCCATTCGTAAGCGCAACATGTGCAAATGAGCATTGACCACCTTGAGGCCACTGGTCAGAAGGAGCCATTCTTCTTTGGCGTCCTGAAAGAAGGCCAGTTGAGTTAGCTAGGGCCAGGGGTTTTCAACCCAGTCCTCGGGGAACCCTAGGTCAGTCAGGTTTTCAGGATTCCCACAATGAATATGCATAGGATAGATTTGCATACAATGAAGGCAGAACATGCAGATCTATCTCATGCATATTAATTGTGGGAATTCTGAAAACCCAAATGGCCTAGGGTTCCCCGAGGACTGGAGTTGGGAACCTCTGAGCTAGGCTTTGGAGGATGTATCTACTGCCCAATGGTGAGACCATATCCAATGCTGCATCACTGCCGACAAGACAAAATCTCTAATCCCCAAGCAGGCTAGAACATACATGACATCAGAAGGCAGGCAGTAACTGGCTCCAAAAGGGGGGTAGCATCATCCAGCAGGAGAGACTGAATCCACAGGAGCATAGCTTGAGGCATCAGGCCTGCACACACCGCCATCTGGAGAACAGCAGCTGCCGCTGTGAACTCGCTCCCTAGCAGAGAGTCCATCTCTCTATCCATAGTTACCTTCAAGGCTAATCCATCATCCATGGGAATGGAGGCCTGCTTCGTGACCGTTGTGACCTGTGCATCCATCTTGGGTGGGCCAGACCATGTGACATACTCCTGTGAGAGTGCACATTTTTTCACACCCTATTATCCCCTTAGGTAGGGCATTGGGAAGGACCCATTCTGGGCGGAACATATTCATTATAATCTCTGGACATAGGAAGACTGCCATGAATATCCACAGCACCTGTAAATGCCGGTGAATCTGTGGCCCCTACTCCATCACTGGGTCATCAACCAAGACCAAGCGGATGAAGCTTGAGTAATCAATGCCACCAGCTCTCCCCTCTGAGACAGGTGGAAAATGCCAGCCTCCATCTGATCCTCTGAAGATGAAAACAGTTCTTCCTCAGCATTAGACTTCTCAACCGAGATATCAGAACTGCATGCAAGTCCAAATCTCGGACAGACCACAGCTGATCCACATCTCCAGAATGCAACACCCATCTGGGTCACTTAGAAGAATGCACTGAAGTCGGGCTTCTACACTCTGCCTGTCCCTCATGTGATCTGAGCTGGAGGGTCTGAGTTTCTGCACCAAAAGACCAGGCCTGCAGCAGGAGAAAAAAAATTCCAAGAAGGACAATCCGGATTCCGGGAGTTCTCCTTCCTGAGAATGATCCCCAATCACAGGAAGATCCCTGTAGCCAAACCCTTTGAAGAAGGAAAGCTGCCAGAAGCATGGTCACTGGAACCCAAGGCCAGGCTATTATTACCCAAAGGACCATCAGTTGCCTCTTACCTTGAGGTGGAAAATGTTGGACCTGCCAAATCCCCTCAGAGGAAGAAGGAAGATGGGCCCAACAGTGATAAGTCAGAGGCTGCAATGCAAGATAAATCCAGCAGAGGCTTTTCATTTGCCACTGAACCACGCGTCTGCCACTGCTTGAACATTGAGCAGATAATGCTTCAAGAAGGTATGAAGGGACAACCACGTTGCTGCCCTACAGATCTCCACCCATGGAACCAACTTAGAATCTGCCCACGATGACACCTTTGCCTGGGATGAATGAGCCCTCCACCCTCTGGGCAATTCCTTGTGCCGCAGTAAGTAGGCTGAAGATATGGCCTCTCACACTCATCATGAAATGGAAGCTTTAGAGGCTGCTTCACCCTTCACGAACCTCCAAACATAACGAACAGGCGACTGGATTTTCTAAAAGGCTCTGTTTTCTTCAAATAGCATTGTAAAACCTGACAGACATCCAGATGGCGTAGAAAGGGATTATCCACCATTCCTCCTGCTCCGGAAAACGCCAGGAGCATCATGGACTGATTATGGTGAAAAACCAAGAGCACTTTTGGAAGGAAGGAGGGCACTGGCATCAGCACCACCTACTCCTTCGCAAGCATGAGAAAAGGTGCCCGACACAACAGCGCCTGAAGCTCCAATATTTTTCCAGCTGAACAAATGGGCACCAGAAATACAGCCTTTATTGTGAGATCTTTCAAGGTGCAAGCACTCAAAAGGCTCCAAAAGTGCCTCCGTCAACAATGAAAATACCAGATTGAGGTTTCAAGGAGGAACAATAGACTGCACTAGTGGTCAAACCTGCTTTACGGCTGGCAGAAAATAGACTACATCCAGGTGTGCTGCCAGGGACAGCCCCTAAACTCTACCATGGTAACAGGAAATGACTGCCACCTGAACATGAAGGGTACTACATGTCAACCCTTTATCCAACCCTGCCTGCAAAAAGGAAAGGACATCCGGCACTGAAGCGGACAGGGGCCGACAGAGATGTTCTCCACACCAGCCCTCAAAGACCCTCCACACGCGAATGTAAGCCAGTGAAGTGAAGCACCATCTGGCCTTCAACAGTGTGGAGATCACCAGGGCCAAATACCTCTGCTTCCACAATCTAGCCCTCTCAAGAGCCAGGCCATAAATGAGAATCAATCCACTTGAGGCATCAGGATTGGATTTATGATAGTAAATTGGCTCGAGCCAGTAGATGCCATGGACAGTCAGCCACCAGTCGTAACAGATCAGCATAACACAGTTATTGAGGCCAATCGGGAGTTATCAGAAACACCAGGCCCCAGTGCACCTCTATCTTCTGCACCACTTGACCTATGTGTGCCCAGGGGGGAAACACAAAGCAGCCCTTCCGTGGGCCAATGCTGCACAAGTGCATCAAGCCCTTTTGACATGTGCTCTCCTCCTGCTGTAAAACTGAGCCGCCTTTGCTGACTCAACGTCGCTATGACATCCATGATCGGCTGCCCTCAGCATCGTACTACCTGAGCAAAAACAGCACCGTTGAGTATACACTCCCCGGAATCCAGATGTACCCGGTCTTTGCCTGTCACATGTGCCGCCGAGAACACCTGCAGGTTCTCTTCTGCCCAGATCAACAAAGGGGTCACCTCGTTCACACTGCTCGTTCCTCCTTGCTGAATATTATAAGCCACTGCCATGGCATTGTCCGAGAACACTTTGACTGCTTTGCCCTGAATCAAAGTTCAGAACTCCTGCAGGGCCAAGTACACCGCCCTCAATTCCAAGCAGTTTATTGACCATGCATTCTCCTGTGGGGACTGGGGACCAGAGACCCTGTGCTACCTGGGTTTCACAATGCGCCCCCCATCCCGACAGACTGGTATCTGTTGTCAGCGGGATCCATGGTGGTGTCTCCAGAGGCATGCCTGCTCGGAGCTTGTCTGCCTGCAGCCACCATTGGAGGGCCTTCTGAACTCTTCCTGGGCAAGGTAGCGGCAACGACAGTGGATGGCACTGCACTGACCATCTTCGCAACAACGTCCTCCGCAAAGGTCACATGTGGGCCCTTGCCCATGGCACGAGCTCGATGGACACAGCCATGGAGCCCAACATCTGGAGATAGTGCCATGCTGTTGGAAGTTTCATGCATGAAACATCCAGATTTTCCCCTGCAGCGTGCGCAGCCTGTCCTTTGGCAAGGATACTCAGCCTGCCACCATCTGAAATCAGGCCCCCAAGTACATCAAATTCTGAGAGGTCTGCAGATGACTCTTGGCAAAATTGATTAGCCAGCTGAGACTCTGCAGGTACGTGATTACTCTTGTCATGGCCCATCTGCTTTCTTCCTTAGATTTTGCCCGAATGATCCAATCATCCAGGTAGGGGTGTACCAGAATCCCTTCCTGGAGCAGATTGGCTGCAACCATCACCATAACGTTTGTGAAAGTGTGAGATGCTGTTGCCAGACTGAATGACAACACCTGAAACGGGAAGTGACTCATGAACACCGTGAACCGCAGGAACTGCTGATGCTCGGCTCAAATGGGAATGTTCAAGTAGGGTTCTGTTAGGTCGAGCGAGGTCAAGAACTCCCCCTCCCTGACCGCCACGATGACCGACCGGAGCATCTCCATGTGGAAACGAGGCACTCTCAGGCACTGATTTACATGCTTGAGATCCAAAGTGGGTCTCAAAGATCCTTCCTTTTTGGGTGCCATGAAATAAATGGAGTATTGACCATAACTGCAGTGGTCGCCCAGCAGCCTTACCACCGCTTGCAGGTCTAGAAGATGGTAGAGCATCTCCTGCACGGCTCTGAGTTTCTGAGGGGGCCTTACAAGGGGAGAGGACAAACACATCCGTGAGAGGACGGACCAACTCAAAGGCATACCCCTCTCTGATGATCTCTAGCAGCCACTGGTCAGAAGTGATTCAAGCCCAGGTAGGATAAAAATCCAGCAGCCAACCCTCTATGGGCACCAATCCCACCTGCGCTGCCCTCGTTTCACTGTGACTTCTTAGAGGCCGAGGAGGAGGGAGAGTAAAACACCCTACCAGTTCCCTGAAAACCTCAAAAGGACTGCCCTTGGGAGGGAAACCATCCCCTCTAGTAGGGAGCAAAGCAAATTGTACAGAAGCATCAGTAGTCCTTAGACTGTCCCCTCATCGGATCCGCCAAACGGACTGTTTTCTGTTTATCCTCGGGAAGCTGACCTCCCTACGAGTCTCTGAAATCCTTTATTAACTTGTCGAGATCTTTTCCGAATAAGAGCTTGCCCCAAAAAAGGAGCTTACTCAAACATGACTTGGATGAAATGTCCGCTAACCAATTCCTGAGCCACAGATAGCGGCGAGTGGCCACCACCACAGCCATATTCTTAGACAAATCTCGGATCAAATCATTAAAGGCATCCATCATATATACCACACTGGATTCCAACTTAGCAGCCCCCAGCAGTTATGGCTGAGAGCCCCCCACACTCTCTAAAATCCCTTGCACCCATCTTAAACACACCTGTGCCACAAAGGCTCCACAAACCTTTATTCTCATCAATGCATTGATATCAAACACCTGCTTGAGAAGCGTCTCTATGTTTCTGTCCTGCGGCTTCCTGAGAGCCTGGAAGAGAGGGTCTTCTTGAAGCTCCTCCTCCAGCGGTGCCTCAGAATCCATATTAAGTGCTCTCAAGGAATGAGAAATAAAAGCCACCAGCTCCTCTCTGTGAAAGACACGGACAATGCGAGACTCCTTCCCTTGGGGATTTTCACCTTCCTCTAGCTCTGTCTCCTCAGCTCCCATATCCGCATCTGCCTCAGGTTCATTCTCCTCAGACAAATGGGCCGACCTCACATCCCCCCAAGGGTCATCGTCCATCCTCCTCCAGTTGGGTCCAGACTCACCATCAGGACCTCAGGTAAACCTCTCAGCTTTTCCCTGGGAGCTACCCATCCCCTCTTCCCCACGCTGCCTCAAACAAAAGGCCTTATGCATGAGGAGGAAAATTCCGGGGAAAACGTTCCTGGGAGACCACCCGCAGGTGAATTGAGCTGAGGAGGGTTTGGAGGGTCTGCTATCTCTTTTCTTAGGTTTAAGGCTAGGTAGGGGCAAACTCTCTGTGCCTCCCAAACCAGGCACGCTCTCTGCTCCAGATGCAGATGAACTGCGAGCACCCAAGGGTTGAGGAGAGACATTTAATTTCCCCGATGATTCCATTAGTCTTTCTAACCTCCCTTCAAAGAGCCTCTCTTCAGCCAAACGAGATTCTGTTTCACAATTGCGGCAGGAGCCCGTGACAGAGACCAAGCCCCTGTGCGAGCCACATGCGAGGCATGTTGACTTAGAGGGCATGACCAGCTCCCTTATCAACAGCCCCAAAGACCCAGCAGCTCCCTCTCACTATCTTTACATTGACTGAGTTGCTCAAGTTGCTGTTCTTCTGTTTCCTTTATTTTTTAAACAACCAAAAATGATGAAGAAAAAACAATAAAATGTGAAATAAAGCACTAGTGCGTCCGCAATCTCCTCAACTTATAGTCTGAGGCGCACCAAAGAAAACAAGAAAAAAATGCATGGCATATAAAATGGCACCATGGAAACCTGTCTCCGAGTGTCCCACAGTCTGCCGATCGTCCTTCTTTCTCCAGCAATACGGACCTATGCCTCCATCCTGCCAAAAGGACCGTTTACTGAATATAAGAACATAAGATATGCCATACTGGGTCAGACCAAGGTCCATCAAGTCCAGTATCCTGTTTCCAACAGAGGACAATCTAGGTCACAAGTACCTATCAGTTTCTTCAAAAGACACAGGTTCCACAATGCTTGTATTGAGTCAAGCAGTGGATATTCTGGGCCCCGTTCAATAATGGTTTATGGACCTTTCTTCCAGGAACTTGTCCAAACCTTTTTTAAACCTAGCTATGCTAACAGTTTTTATTACAAATTCCAGAGTTTGATTAAACGTTGAGTGAAAAAAATATTTTCTCATATTAGTCTTAAATAGGTTACCCTCTAGCTTCATTGCATGCCCCCTAGTCTTTCTATATTTTGATGGCATAAACAATCGATCTAATTTACCCGTTCCACTCCATTCATTAATTTATAGACCTCTATCATATCTCCCCTCAGCCGTCTCTTTTCCAGGTTAACCTTTTTAGCCTCTCTTCATAGGGGTATCCTTCCATCCCCTTTACCATTTTGGTGGCTTTTCTCTGTACCTTTTTCTAATAACACTATTTAAGATACGGTGACCAGAATCGCACACAATATTCAAGATGCGGTCTTGCCATGGAACGATACAGAGGAATTATAATATCCTTTGTTTTATTTTCCATTCCTTTCCTTATGATACCTAGCATTCTATTTGCTCTCTTGGTTGCTGCTGCACACTGGGTGGAGGGTTTTAACATGTTATCCACGATGATGCCTAAATCTTTTTCCTGGGTGGTGATTCCTAATGTAGAACCTTGCATCATGTAACCATAGTTTGGGTTATTCTTTCCTAGGTGCATAACTTTGCACTTGTCCACATTAAATTTCATCTGCCATTTGGATGCCCAGTCTTCCGATTTATCAAGATCCTCTTGCAACTTTCCATAATCCTTATGGCAGAGGTACTCAAATCCAGTCCTGGAGGGCCACAAACCAGTCAGGTTTTCGGGATATCCCTAATGAATATGCATGAGATAAAGTCAAATACAATGGAGGCAGTGCATGCAAATATATCTCATGCATATTCATTAGGGATATCCAGAAAACCTGACTGGTTTGTGGCCCTCCAGGACTGGATTTGAGTACCCCTGCCTTACGGATTTTAACAACTTTGAATAGTTTTGTGTCATCTGCAAATCTGATCATCTCACTTGTTATTCCCATTTCCAGGTCATTTATGAATATGCTAAAAAGCAGCGGACCCAGCACAGATCCTTGTCCGATTCTCGGGAACGCCAAAAAGGGCTAAGGGAACGAGAACGAGACTGACTTCCTGCTTGTTTCTGGAGAAAGCGTAGTTACTCACCTGAAACAAGTGTTCTTCAGGGACAGCAGGAATGAGTCCTCACTACCCTCCCACTTCCCCTTAAGAGTTGCTATTCTTTTTCTTCCCTTGCCATCCGCTTAGTAGGGCTCTAGCTATGGGACCTGACTGTGCAAGATGGCACCCTTGGGCGGGAAGAGGACCGCGCATGCATGGCAGCAATCCCAAAGGCTTTCTTTGAAATCTGTGGAATTGCTCCGTGCGGGCTCTATCGGTGTCGATGTCATCCTTAAGTGAGGACTGACTTCCTGCTTGTTCCTGGAGAAGAAGGGTAATTTATAACAGGTTGCCTAAGAAGAAAGTCCAAATAGGTGCCTAATCTGGGACTATTTTATAAAGCCATATAGGTTCCAATGTGTCTTTATACAAATACCATACAAAAGCAGTCAAAATGAAACTGGTCATTTACAGCTATTCAAGGGCAAGAGTAAAGTTTGCATGTGAATTATACATGGTGCACATAAACAGCAATTCTGCTTGCTCTTCACCCAAAATTCATTTCCAAACATGCCTAGATATGAGTTGCATAGAATAGGCACGTTTTCAACACCATGCTTATTTTATGCAAGGGGGTAATTTTGTAAACGTACTTTACACTTACATACTTAAGTCTACGTTTAGGTTAATTACACTTGATTGACCATTCTTCAAACCCAAAGTGAAAAAGCCTTTATAAGATTACCCATGAGACTCACTGTCCTTTCACTATTTATGTAACTTAGGCCTGCAATTCAGCAGGCTTAAACCAAACATAGAATTTATCCAGATAGTGGATGAATATCACTGCAATCCAGATAATTTTTTGGTCTGTCCATATCCCGCCCTTTTTTATATGGGTAGTACTGAGCCATTTAGCAATTTAAGGACTCATTTTACTAAAGCCTGCTAAGGTTTTGCACTTAACATGGGAAAACATAGGGAAATAAATGCATGTTAAGTTTAAAGCCTCAGCGCTAGCTGTCAGGGCGCAATCAGCATTTTCTGGCAACTAACATGTGGTGCAACACTACGGGTTCACCTAATGACTACACAGAGGAGTCGTTAGGTGAACTTGTGCTATGTGCCATGCTAATGTGATCGCACACTACTGTGCTCTCAATGCCCAGGTTCCACCCCTAACCTATCCACTCTGCAAGGCTGCATGTTAATATGTGTTTTGGTGGACGGCAGCAGGCATGGCAGCATGTTAGTGCTCACCACAGCCAATTACTGCCCTCTAAACCACGAGTTAACCGGTTATCAGGCTTTAGTAAAAGGGGCTCTAAATGGGCCAATACTATCTGTATAAGTTTTAAAAATATCCAGATAGGAAGGGTATACATTCACTGACTGCCAGTAAACATATAAATTGATTTGAATACTGCCTTGATGTTGTCTACTTTCACATTACTAATGTTATAGTTCTCTTTTCAGTCAGCTTCATTGCTCATGACTGGGCTAAACTGAAAGGAACCATAAAAAGGGCAATAGAACGTTATGTAAGGAAATTAAATAGAAGTAAGAAGAAAAGAAAACTGATATAGTTTATCAAGGAGTTGGCTGAAAACTTAAAGGTAAAAAAATAAATTGTGTTTACAAAGTTCAGAGGATCTCTAAAAGAGGAACATGGAAAAGAATATCAGGTAAAGCTGAAAGAAATGAACAGAGGAATCAGGATGGAAAATTCAAGGGCAGAAGAAGATGGCCATAAATGGAAAGCAAGGTGGCAAGACTTTTTTCAGGAATTTCGGGGAAAGGTATAAGGCCAGAGGTGGAAATGTAAAAGTGAAAGGTGCTGAGGACTGATATATTGAGAATGACAAGAAAAAGGCAAAATGTTAAACAAATATTTCTGTTCAATGTTCTGGGAGAAAGATATTGGATGACTTGCAAACAGTGCCGGCACTACCATTAGGAGAACTAGACAGTCGCTTAGAGTGCCAGCCCTCCAGGGGCACCCCCTGCTATCACTGGTACCCCTCTCCAGGGCCAACAGTGGCGGAAATTGCCCCTGAAACCATCGTGGTTTCATACTGTTCAATCTGCCACTTCAGTACCCCCCCCCACCCCAGCCACAGACTTCTGTTTTATAAGAAAGTCTGGGGCCAAAGTGGCAGACTGAACAGAAGGAAACTGATGCAGCTCCAGAGATGGAGGGTAAGTGCTGCATCGCGGCTTCAGGGAAATTGCCGCCACTGTCGTACCCGGAGGGGTGCCAGCAGTGGTAATGGGTGTGGGAGGGTGGCAGCAGAATGGAGGGCCTGCCTAGGGCACCTCCAGTCCTTACACTGGCCTTGCCTGCAAAGGTACATATGAGAATGGAATAGATACTGCAGTTTTCAGAAGAGATTGCAAACAAATTGCAGGGCTGAAAGTGTACATGAGACTGTAATGGGGTATAGAAAAGGCTACCTGTCCCTCTCCAAAGGGATTATCAACAGGCCCCTTTAAGAAAGTCTGCAGCCCAGAGTTCAGGGCTGGGAGAGCGTGGCTCAGAGGGAGAGATTAAGATCCCAGCAGGAGGGAGAAAGACCCGTGGAGCCAGATGTCCTTCCAAGTCAAGCCATGCAAAGGAGTTCTGAGATAGGAACTTTAATTGGAGCTGGAGGAAGGACCGGGAGAACCAGCTTGTGGATGTTTAACAAGCTGGAGCAGAAGTAAAGCTGCTTTTGTTTTTCTTGAACTGCTGTTTGTTCTTGGTTTTGTTTTGTGAAAGTTTAACAAGTCTGTGTTGTAAAGAAACCCCCTTCCCACTACATTACCACGGAGGCCCAATTAAATACTTGGATTTCAACAAAGCTTTTGATGCTGTTCTTCATAGGAGGCTCATGTATAAACAGAGCAGCTTGGGGGTGAGTTCTAAGATGGTAAAATGGATTAGATGTTGGTTGACTGACAGATGCAAGAGTGATGGTAAATACAATTCACATGGAAGAGGAAAACACGCACTGGAATACCTCAGGTATTGGTCGCAGGGAAGATTCTGTTCATTATGATTGTTAGATATTGCTGAAAAGTCAAAAGGCAAAATCTGCCTTTGTGCGGATGACCTGCAAGATTTGCAATAGAGTAGATATCCCTAATTAGGAATTCTGTGGTAGTGTGGCATGCAGTGGGAAGGGGTTTTCTTTACAACACAGGCCAGACAGAAATTCAGGGAAACAAAAGCAATTTTTAATTCTGTCCCAGTTTGTTAAACCTCCACAAAGCAAAACCCAGAATGGAAAGCAGTTCAGGGAAAACAAAAGCGGCTTTATTTCGGTCCCGGCTTGTTAAAAGTCCACAAGTTGGTTCTCCCGGCCCTTCCTCCAGCCCCAGTTAAAGTTCATAACTCAAAACTCCTTTGCACAGCCTGCCCTGAAAAAACTTCTGGCTCCAATGGCAGCTCTCCCTCCTGCAGCCTGTTGTGTCCTTAACATCTCCCTCTGAGCCACACCCTCCCAGCCCTGAACTCTGGGCTGCAGACTCTCTTAAAGAGGACTATTGATAATCCCTTTGGAGAGGCACAGGTAACAATCTATATACCCCATCACACACCCTCCCCCTCAACTCAACCATGCCCCGTTGAGCACCTGCCTCATCTGGGACCCCCACCCAGGAAAGGAAGTCCACATTCAGGTGAGTCACCAGCCCTATGGAGGACCTGGAACTAGTAAGATTGGAGACTCAAAAATCACCACATAATATGGCCATTTGACTCCTTATGTCGAGCCAGCCACTTGAGGGGTTGGTGGTCCATTATGAGTGTAAACCAGTGGTTCTCAACCCAGTCCTCTGGGACCCCCAGGACAGTCAGGTTTTCAGGATATCCACAATGAATAAGCATGAGATAGATCTGCACTGTATGCATTGTATGCAGATCTATCTCATGCATATTCATTGTGGATATCCTGAAAACCTGATTGGACTGGGGATCTTTAGAGGACTTGGTTGAGAACCACTGGCATAAATGGACAGCAAAGCACATAGTATTTAAAGGTTTCAAGCACCCACTTGACAGCCAGGGCCTTCTTCTTGATCACCGCATAATGCTTCCTGCTAATGAATGCATCAGTTTGCACAATAAATGGTAGAGAGAAATCAGGGCTAACCAGGACGGGTTCAGAGCCCATGGCCTTCTTGAGATGCTGGAAGGCCAGGTCCAGGTCTGATGACCACCGGATCAATTTAGAAGCTCTCTTCTGGAGATTGGTTAATGGCTCCACCACCTCTGGAAAATTAGGGATGAACTGCTGGTAATAGCCAATCAATCCAAGGACGGCATGAACCTCTCTTTGATTTTGGAGTGGGGACCTGGGCGATGTTATCCACCTTCCATAATGAAGGTTGTATCTGCCCATTCCTGATTAAATACTCCAGGTATTAAATATCCCAATCTCCCAGAAAACATTTCTTGGGGGTTGGCCATCAACCTGGCCTTCTGCAGGCTAGTGAACACAGCTTGTACTTGGGTTAGGTGGGTGGTCCAGTCTCTGCTGTAGATGTTGTAAGGTAGGCAGCCGCAAACTCCTTGTGCAGTCTCAAAGGTGGTCGACTAGGCTTTAAAACGTGGCAAGAGCCCCATGTAATTCAAAGGGCAGCACTGTAAATTGGAACAGACCTTGTGGTGTCAAAAAAGCAGCCTTCTCCTTGACAGCCAGAGTCAAGGGCACATGCCAGTATCCCTTGGTCAAATCCAAGGTTGATATAAACCGTGCTCCACATAGTTAGAAATACAGAAGCATACAAACATGACGGCAGAAAAAGACCACATGGCCTATCTAATCTGCCCTTCCATTAACTACAATAGTGCCCTTTTTCCTTTAAAGATCCTCTGTGTTTGTCCCATGCTTTTTTGAATTCAGATACTGTCCTTGTCTCTACCACCTCAACTGGGAGACTATTCCACTCATCTACAGCTCTTTTTGTAAATAAATATTTTCGCATATTACTCCTGCGTCTAACCCCTTTCAGCCTCATCCTATATCCCCTCATAGCAGAGCTTGCTTTCAATCAGAAGAGATTCTCCTCCTGTGCATTTATGCCATGGAGGTATTTAACCATCTCTATCATATCTCTCCTATCCCACCTTTCCTCTAAAGTATACATATTAAGATCTTTAAGTCAGTCCTCATATGCTTCATAATGAAGACCACTAACCATTTTAGTAGCTATCCTCTGCACCGACTCCAACCTGCTTATATCCTTTTGAAGGTGAGGTCTCCAGAATTGCACACAATCCTCCAAATGAGGTCACACAAGAGATTTATACAGAGGCATTATCAGCTCCTTTTTTCTGCAGGCCATTCCTCTCCCTATACACCCAAGCATCCTTCTGGCTTTCATAATTGCCTTTTCTACCTGTTTAGCTTCTTTAAGATCAGCAGACACAATTACGCTAATGTCCCACTCTTCTTTCATGGATTTTTGCAGCCCAAATGCATGACCTTACATTTTTTATCATTAACTTTCTGCTGCCAAATTCTAGACCATTCTTCAAGCTTCACTAGATCCTTCCTCATGTTATCTACTCCTTCCTGGGTCTCTATTCTATTGCAGATTTTGATATCATCCGCAAAGAGGTAAACCTTACCAGACAACCCTTCCGCAATATCACTAACAAAGATTTAAAAAGAATCAGATCAAAGACAGATCCATGTGGCACACCACTGGTAACTTCCTTCTCCTCAGAGTGAGCTCCATTTACCTGTACTCTTTGTCGCCTCCCACACAACCAATTTCTAACCCAATCAGTAACTTTAGAGTCCATCTCTAGGGTGGTTCATTTATTTATAAGTCACCTGTGCAGAACAGTGTCAAAGGCTTTACTGAAATCGAGGTATAACACATTTAGGGCTCTCCCTTGGTCCAACTCCCTGGTCACCCAGTCAAAGAAATCAATGTGAATCCATGTTGCCTTGGATCCTGCAATCCATTGGACTCCAGAAACTTCACTATTCTCTCTTTTAGTAGCCTTTCCAATAATTTACTAACCACAGACTAACTGGCTTGTAGTTCTCAATGTCATGCTTACGTCCACTTTTGTGTAAAGGGACCACATGTGCCTCTCTCCAGTCTTCTGGCACCATTCCCGACTCTAAAGAAGCATTGAAAAGGTCAGACAATGGAGCCGCTAGAATGTCCCCAAGTTCCCTCAGTATTCTTGGATGTATCCCATCCGGGCCCATCGCTCATCTATTCTGGACATGGGATATGCTTCCAGTTTAGAAGATGCATTGATCTTTTGGAAGTCAATGCAGAATCTGATGCTTCTGTTGGGTTTAGGAACCAAGATGATGGATGATGACCAGCCACTCATATACTCTTCTATAACTCCCAGGTTAGGCATCTCTATCAGCTCCTTGGCGATGGCCTGTTGCTGGGCCTCTGGAATCTGATAGGGTCGCTGCTGGATAACCACCCCAGGGTTAGTAAAGATATCATTACAAATGAGGTGGGTTCGTCCCAGGCGGGTGAATAGCTTTAGGTTCTAGTGGATGAAACCTTCTAGATTTTTTCTCTGGGCAGCAGAGAGCTGGTCTCCAATTGGAACTTGAGCTGGATCCAATGGGGCTGAAATTTCCAGTCCAAAATAATCTCCCTGTACCACCAAAGCCGTCAATGGAGTCCACTTTTTCAATTGGTCAATATGGTAAATTTTGACTTACTTCCATTTATCTGGCTGGGCAATCTTGTAATTAACAGGCCCCACATGCTCATAGGGTTCCTGCCATTTACAGAGTAACTTGCCCTCAGATGAGGGCAATAAGACTAAAACTGTCTCCCAGTTGGAGGGTGCAGTGTACGGCTGCTCAATTGTAGCCCCTGGCCTGCTCGGCTGAGCTTTTTCCATATTGGCCACCTCTCCAGCTTTCCTCAGCCAGTCTTGCATTTGTATAACGTACTCCACCAAATTACGTCCAGCACCGAGTTCTTCTTCCCAGGTTTCTCTTACGACGTCTAATATGGCTCTTGGCTAGGGCTAGCCTATCCACTAGGCGAGCTAGGCAGCTGCCTAGGGTGGCCAGCCCGGGTGGGTGGCAGCAGCAGCACACATGAGTTACCTTGCCATCCTCCCAGCTGCTGCAGAGTCCATTGCGGGCGGCAGGCCAGCAGTAGCAGTATTTCAGAAGGTGGCAGCTTTCTTCTCTGCGGCAGGCCGCAGAAGGGGATCAGAAGCAGCAGGCTATGTGTGCTGAAGGACATGACCTGCCATGGGGAAGAAAGTTACGGCCTTCTGAAATACTGCTACTGCCGGCCTGCCATCCCCCCGCCCATGACAGAATTGGTGGCAGCTGGGGGGGTGGTGACAGCTGAGGGGGGACAGCAACATGGCTTGATGGGGATGGCAGAAACCCTTGGGCTGGCTCTGCTTTTGGCCATCTTCCAAAGAGCAACTCAAAAGGCAAAATCTCCGTGGAACTCTGAGATACCTTGCGGATGGCAAACATCAAATAAGGTAAGAGAATATCCCAATTCATCCCATCCACCTGCACAAATTATTTTAACATTTGTTTCAGAGTTTTATTCAATTGCTCAATGAGGCCATCTGTCTGTGGGTGAAATACTGATGTTCGCAGCATCTTAACCTTAAACAATGCACACACTTACTTCATCACACTGGATACAAGGGTGTTCCTTGATCTATGAGGATCTCATTGGGTATTCTCACCCGTGAGAATACTTCTGAGAGGGCATTCGCAATTTTAGTAGTCATCATATTCCTTAGAGCAATGGCCTTTGGGTATCGGGTAGCATAGTTTAGTATGCTCAGCCCAGCCCAGCCCAGCCCAAAGAACAGGAGGTTTATCTGCCCTGTTTCTGTGCTATCCGTGCTTCATATATCTAGCAGACTTCAATAAGGCATCAGAAAGTAGAATTTTACATAGAATGCTAAATTCAAAGATAAATGGAAAGTATTATACCACTAAAAGTAGGAATACTCAAAATGAGTGTGGGAACCCCCCCCCCCCCCAAAAAAAAAACCTTTTCACTGAGATGATCATGGCATCCAGTAGAGTTATAGCAGCCAAAACAATGGCTGTATCCCAACAAGGACCTTACTGGCAACACAAGATGGAGGAGACTAATGACCGAGTAGGATATGTGACAGTACAATAGGTAGGCACAGATGGGCAGACTAGATGGACCAAGTTTCTATGGTTTCCATATTTCATATCCCAGGGTTCTTTACACACAATCTATGTTCTAATCATCAGCTCTGACCTCTCAATGATTTTATGTGATGCAATTTTCAAAGAAACTGCTTTAAAAATATTTGTTATACTGCTATTCCCTGGGACACAAATTTCTCTGTCATAATATTATTCAGGAGACTACTTCTGTCCCAGGAGTGTGATACTGGAAAAAAACCATGATGAAAAGAGCTATTTACTATATTAGGAAATTCAGCATAATAAAAATAAATTATAAAAGGGTATCATATCTTTCACAGTGTTACACCTTTGGTAAAACAAATGGGGGGGGGGGGGTGTTTCAAAGCCATTTAGGAGGTTGTGCAAACCACCTAAATGGCACCAAGTGGGATATGCAGTGGCACTAATGCAGCAAGTGTCACTGAACATCCCCAAATGCTGCTACTAAATGACCCAGTGCTAGCCAGCTGGCGGCTAGTGGCGATATTCAGCTGCTAACCCATTATCCCAAAGCTGCAAAAGTTAGGCACCTGAAAGGCTCATCTAACTTTTGCCATTTTAGCTAACTGAGCAGTGGCTGAATATCGTTGCTGCCCAGTTAGCTGCAGTGCTATCCGGCCAACCTGGATATTCAATGCCGGTGGCCGGATATGGCCCCAGCATTGAATATCAGCGGTGATGGCTAGCCTCTTTACAAGCACTAGCCACTGCTGCTGAATATCCCTTCAGTATACTTTTTTGTTTTGTTCAGGACATGTTAAAATCATATTACTTACCTCAATAAGCCATGGTTTAAGCTTATCATCAATGATAATATCATATCCATAGCATTCAAAACAATGCTTGTCATTGTTCATTACAGGCTGAAAACAAGTAGCAAAACATACATATTAGAGATGAAATACAGACAAAAGTCATGAAACAAAAGCACTTATCCAAGTAAGTGCTGCTAACCGGATCTATCTGGTAATTTTCAGCAGCACTGGCCAGAAAGTGCCAGGGTGGAGCATGAGCAGTCCTGAAAATGGAGAAATTAGATCTTACCTGCTAATTGTCTTTCCATGAGTCCTCTCCGGGCCAGTCCAGGGTACGGTAGGGTTGTCAATCCCATCCAGCAGCTGAGGACTGAAATACTTCAAGTTTTGCTGACAGCCTTAACCACTCCCCCTGGTGACAGCACTCCAGTCGCCTTCTGACAAAGCAGCCTCATTCCTTACGACGTAACGATCAACAGCTCTATAGAAAAAAGGCACCTGGGAAAAACACTGAACAGACAAGCTATATTATCCGGTGAAACTCCGTCCCAATTAACCTATCTAATCCTTTTCTCACTTTATTTATTTATTTTTTATTTTTTTCGTTTGTTATTATTGTTTTAAAGTGAAAGAACTACTATCGAAGGATAACTAGGAAGCCTCCAATACTCTGGTCTTTCGAACTAAAAAAACTGTTACTACAAGACCCTGAAATCGCGCTGGAGAAAGAGCTCGTAGAATGAACTGTACAGAAGCTAGCCCCGGGGGTGGGTCCTGGACTGGCCCGGAGAGGACTCATGGAAAGACAATTAGCAGGTAAGATCTAATTTCTCCTTCCATATCGTCTCTCCGGGCCAGTCCAGGGTACGGTAAGGCAGTACCAAAGCAGTACCTAAAAATGGGAGGGACCCGCCAACCCCGCCACAATGGCAGCGGCTCCTACATTGGCATCTTGACTGGCGAGAACATCCAAACGATAGTGTTTCGAAAAAGTATGCAGAGAGGACCATGTAGCGGCTCTACAGATATCTACTGGAGGTATTAACGCATACTCGGCCCAAGACGCTGCCTGTGCCCGAGTAGAATGAGCTTTGAGGCCTACCGGTGGCGTCTTACCTTCGGCCTCGTACGCTGACGCTATGGCCTGAGTGACCCACCGCGCTATAGAAGCTTTTGCAGCTGCTGTACCCTTACGCGGCCCAGCAAACAACACAAACAAGCGGTCAGACTTCCGGAAAGGTTCCGTAGCCGCTAGGTACCTCTTCAACACACGTTCCAAATCCAACCTCCGAAGCGAACGGTCCATCGGAGAGTCTGACCGATCCTTGAACACGGGCAACACTACGGACTGGTTCACATGAAAAGATGAAACCACCTTAGGCAAAAAAGAAGGCACCGGCCGCAAAACTACCTTCTGCGGCAAGAATTGAAGGTAAGGCTCCCGGCACGATAGAGCTTGCAAGTCCGCAATACGCCTCGCCGAAGTCAAAGCAACCAGAAATGCTGTCTTCCAGGAAAGCTCCCTTAAACTCCCCCCCGAACGCGACTCAAAAGGAGCCCGTGTCAAAGCCTCCAAAACCAAATTTAAATCCCAAGGAGGTGCAACGGAGGGCGAATTAACTTGGCCGCTCGGGGAAAACGACGAATATCGACATGCTGCGATAGCCTCTTGTTCTGTACCGCTCCCCGAAAACAAGATAATGCCGCCAACTGCACCTTAAGGGTGCTGAGGGCTAACCCGTGCTCAAGACCATTTTGCAGAAAAGCCAAGAGCTGAGGCAAAGACGCCATGGAAGGCCGAATCTGACGTTGTCCACACCAAGACTCAAAGATCTTCCAGACACGAGCATACGCCCTTGAGGTCGACGACCGGCGAGCCTGCAATAAGGTGGCAATCACCGAATCCGAATAGCCTTTCCGCCTTGCCCCTTTCAAGAGCCAAGCCGTAAGCGAGAAGCGATCCACCTGCGGCATCAGTACCGGACCTTGACTCAACAAGTTGACGCGATCGGGAAGCCTCCACGGCGGAGCTATGAGCAGACGAATCAGATCCGCATACCAAGGCCGGCGCGGCCAATCCGGTGCAATGAGAATCACTGTCCCTCTGTGCCCGGCAATGCACTGAATGACTCGACCGAGCATGGGCCATGGAGGAAAGACGTAAAGGAGCGCGCCCGACGGCCAGGGCTGGACTAGGGCATCCAATCCCTCCGACATAGGCTCCCTGTGTCTGCTGAAAAAACGTGACGCTTTGGAATTGCAGAACGTCGACATCAAATCCATCACCGGTTGTCCCCATCGTATGGTAATGTCGTGGAACACTGCCGCGTTCAGCTCCCATTCCCCTGGATCTAGAGAATGTCGACTGAGATAATCAGCCTGCACATTGTCCTTGCCTGCCACATGCGCCGCGGACAAGGCAAGCAGATGGACCTCTGCCCACGCCATCAACTGCTGACTCTCCTCCAGCAAGCACACACTGCCTGTGCCCCCTTGGCGATTGATATACGACACTGTCACCAGGTTGTCGGAGAACACGCGTACTGCCGCGCCCGTGACCACTGGCTGGAAGTGCAGCAGGGCTAGCCGCACCGCTCGGAGCTCCAACTGATTTATGGACCAAGAACGTTCCTCCGCGGACCAAACTCCCTGGGCCACGTGAGACTGACAGTGCGCCCCCCAGCCTGAGAGGCTGGTGTCCGTGGTCACTAGAACCCACTGTGGATCCCGCAAAGGCACCCCAGCTCGAAGATGGTTGGCCTCCATCCACCAAGAGAGACTGTGGTGTACCGACTCCGGACAGACCAACTTCCAAGACAGAGGGTGAATCTGCGGCGACCACCTGGAGAGTAACGCCTGTTGCAGAGGCCGCATATGCGCTCTGGCCCAGGGAACGAGATCCAGGGCCGCTGCCATGGACCCTAGGAGCTGCAAGTAGAGCCACGCTGAAGGAGCTGGAAGACTCAGGAACGTGCGAACCTGCTCCACCAGCTTCACTACTCTGCCTTCGGGCAGGAACACCAAACCGCGAGCGGTATCGAAAAACGCTCCCAGATACGGGAGCTGACGAACGGGACTCAACTGACTCTTTGCGCAGTTGATAACCCATCCGAGCTGTTCCAACATTTGCACTACGCGCGCCGTCGCTGAGACCGTGTCCGTGAGGGAATCTGCTCTGATTAACCAGTCGTCGAGGTACGGGTGCACTCGGATCCCCTCCTTTCGCAGCGCTGCCGCCATCACAACCATGACCTTGGTGAACGTGCGGGGCGCCGTCGCTAATCCGAAGGGCAATGCTCGGAACTGAAAGTGACCCATCGGTACCGCAAATCTCAGAAAACGTTGGTGATCCGCCCGAATTGGAATGTGCAGATAAAGCTCCGTGAGATCTATAGCCGACAGAAACTCCCCCGGGCGAACCGCTCGAATAACGGATCTCAACGTTTCCATTCGAAAATGCGGCACCCGCAAAGCTCGATTGACGTGCTTGAGATCGAGAATGGGCCGAAAAGACCCTTCCTTTTTGGGAACCACGAAATAAATGGAGTATCGACCGAAGCCGCACTGGTCTACTGGTACTGGAACCACGACCTGAAGAGACAACAAGCGTTGCAACGTTGCTGCAATGGCTCGCAACTTTAGCCCCCGACCACAGGGCGAAACGAGAAACGCCTCGGCCAATGGGTACGCGAAATCCAGCGCATACCCATCCCGAATGATCTCTAGAACCCACTGGTCGGATGTTATAGTGGTCCAAGCTGGAAGAAACTCCTGTAAGCAGCCTCCCACCGGGATTTCCGGCCGGACCCGCCGACCGTCATTGTGGCTTTTTAACGGCGGACTGTGGGGTATTGAAATAGCCTCTACCGAAACCTCGAGCTCCCCGAAAGGACTGGCCACGAGACCCAAAACGGCCCCTGGGGTAGGGAGCAAAGCGAGCCCCCCGTAATCTCCGAGAATCCCTGCCTTGTGTCCGCGGAAGAGTAGCCCCCCTAGCTACCCTCGGACGATCCTCGGGTAATCTACCGCCTTTGGAGTCTCCGAGATCCTTAACAATCTTTTCCAAGGCTTCTCCAAACAGTAGCTTTCCCTTATAGGGAAGCTTACTGAGTCGTGACTTAGAAGAGACGTCAGCCGCCCAATTCCGCAACCAAAGAAAACGCCTGGCCGCAATGAGAGACGCCATGGATTTAGCAGCTATCCTAACCAAATCATAGAAAGCATCCGCTTGGTAAGCCGCTGCTGATTCCAATTTGGCCCCTTCTGCGAAAGCCCCCTCTCCGGGCTCTGCCGCACTCTCTCCCTGAAGCCAGCATATAGAAGCCCTGGAAACATAAGCCCCGCAAATGGAAGCCTGTAGGGACAAAGCACAGGCATCAAAGGCCTGCTTCAAGAGAACTTCTAGCTTCCGGTCCTGCAGATCCTTAAGCGCTGCTCCACCTTCTACTGGTATGGTGGTCTTCTTAGTCACTGCGGACACCAATGCATCCACCTTAGGCATTTTCAACAAGTCCCTTTCGTCCTGCGGAACAGGATAGAGACGCCCCAAGGTCCGACTACCCCGTAGCGTCGCCTCCGGGCACTCCCATTCAGACTCAATCATCTGCTTTATTACGCGATGTACCGGAAAACAGCGCTGCTCAGCTTTAAACCCTTGCAGTAAAGGATCCTCTAACGGCTCCTGAGACACCGAGGGCATTGTAAGGTTGAGAGCTGCCAAAGATTGTGAGATAAGGGCTCCCAACTCCTCCTTGCGAAAAACCCTAAACACATTAGGATCCTCGCCGGGTGCTATCTCGCCCTCCTCCAGCTCTGCCTGCCAGTGGTCCAAGCCAGTCTCAGACAGGAGTTCCCCGTCTTCTAACCCCTGCGGCTGCACATCCTGCTTTTCCGCAGCCCCTGACGCTGACTCAGCCTTTAGGGCACTGTGGGAAGTACCTTCCCCTGGATCAAAGACTCCCAACCAGCGGAGAAGCTGTTTTGCAGGGGCAAAGGTGGAATCAGAAGAAACAGCTTGGAGGAAGTGACGTCACCGGCTTGCATGGCTGTGTGAGTGTCGAGCTCCAGCCTGACCCCGACAAAAACGGAGTTTTAAGCGCCCCTAATTGTTGGCGAGAAGTGAAAAAAAACAGCGGTGGGAACGACGGAGGAGGCAGTGAGCAGTATGACCACCCGAAAAAAAACCGCGGACTTGAGAGAGTTCGCTTTCGTCGGAGCGGCCTCGTCGGCGGGGGAAACCAAGCTGGCCGGGACGGAGGCCATGCGGTGTGAGCAGGCCGCGGAGAGCGAGCAGGCCGCGGAGAGAGAGGAGGGGACTCTTGCTGTTCGCGGCGGGGGTGGTGCGACTCGAGAGGAGATGAGACAGTGGTTCCACGAGCTTAAGGCAGAGGTACAAGGCTCCAAGACTGCGATCGAAGGGCTCCTTAATAATCTCAAAGAGGAAGTGAGAGAAGTGACAGCCAGGATGGGGGACCATGAAAATCGCCTGGAAGCGCTGGAGCAGCAGCACGAGGAATGGGGGGACCAGCGCCAAAGCGAGGAGAGGTGGAAGGAGGAGATCCAGCTAAAGCTGGAGGACCTAGAGAACCGCTCTAGGAGGAATAATTTGCGGATTAAAGGTGTTCCAGAGGCAGTGGAGTTCAGAGACTGTGCTAAGGAGGCTGAGTCTGTCTGCCTGGAGGCCCTAAGGCAAGGTGGGGAGGAGCCCCCGAGTGGCGGGATCCTGCTGGACAGGGCTCACAGGGTGCTGGGAGCCGCCCGAAATAACCAGCCCAGGGACATAGTTATTTGTCTCAAGGACTACAAAACTAAGGAAAAAATAGCTATCAAAATGAGGGGGCTGAGCAATTTCCAGTGGCAGGGCTACACAGTTTCTATATTTGCTGACCTCTCCTTGGGAACTTTGCAGAGGAGGAGGGAACTAGCCCCCATAACAAAAACACTCCGAAAGGAGGAGGTGCGCTACAGATGGCTCTACCCATTTGGCTTGGCCTTTACAAAAGGGGACAGAACCTGGAGAATCCATACGCTGGAGGCAGCGTGGGCAGCGCTGAAAGAAGCAGGCATGGAAGGAACGGCAGCAGCAGCTAGAACGGAGTGGCAGGCGGCAGCGCTTGATCAAGCTAGAACCCTCAAGCAAGGAGCATTGATGCGTGACCGACCCAAGGGCATGGACGGAGACCATCGGAGATCACAGCGGAGAGGGGCGAAGAGATGATGGACAATATAGACACTGAGAATGTGATTGCATAACGTGATAGAGTGAAAGTGGGTTAGGGATGTGGTAAGATCATTGCATGGGGGTGCGGTTGTGAGAGGGGGGAGGAGGGAGGATGAACGAGGGGGATTGGCACTTGGTAAGCTGGCGGGGGGAAGGGGGCAAGTGGATTGGTGGGTGAAGAGGGGGAGGGGGTGGGGCGGGGAGGGGATGTACAGGGGGTTGGGGAGGAGCGGGTGAGTCACTACTCCAGGTCAGCCTGGTCGCAGACGAGGCAGAGGGGTTGGGGAGGAAGGGTGGGAGGGTGGGTGAGGGGAGGGGAGGGATGGGGAGGGAGGGGAGGGAGGAGGGAGAGGAGGGGTGAGAGGGCGAGGGGGGAGAGGGGATAGGAAGGGGGGTCTGAAGGGCAACAAAATTGGGGGTAGGGAGCAGCTGGTAGTGATTACAGTAAACACTAAGGGATTGCGGACATGGCGCAAGAGGCGCCTGCTGGAGAGGGAGGGTATAAGGTTGGGGGCAGATCTGGTGTGCATTCAGGAGACACATTTGAAAGTGGGTCAAGAAGGGTTGTTAAGGACTAGGCATTTCCCGAGAATCCTATTGGCAGGCCAAAGGGATGCTCCGAGGAAAGGAGGGGTGGGGATTTTGATAGGGGAAAAGTATGCAGGAGCGGTGGTGGAGGAAAGACGGGATCGAGAGGGGCGGTGGGTAGCTGTTAAAATAAGGGTGCGTGGGGAGGAAGTGTGGGTTGTTAGTATTTATGGCCCAAATGCCTTAAAGGAGAGTGAATTGGAGGGGGTGGGGGGCGATACCGGTGATTATAGGAGGGGATTTCAATCTCACACTGAACCCTAGAGTGGATCACAGTGGAGGAGGAGGTAGAGAGGGGGGGAAGGAGAGGAGGAGCTTAGTAACCCTAAAGGAGCGACTGGGTTTGCTTGATGTGTGGAGGGTGCGACACCCTGGGGAACGGGGGTATACATTCTACTCGGCAGTACATGATATCTATAGTAGACTTGATATGCTGTGGGTAAGTGGGAATTGGGGGGCTAAGGTACGAGCGGTGGAAATTGGCAATATCACCTGGTCGGACCATGCTCCGGTGCATATGGTGCTGGATTTGGGGGCAAGAGACAATGGGGTGAGTTTCTGGAGACTAAATGATTCCCTGTTGAATGAGCAAACATATGTGGCCAGAGTCAAAGAGGCGATACGGGATTATTTGCAGATCAACTGGAATGGGGAGGTGGCCACAGGAATGGTGTGGGATGGGCTCAAAGCTGTGGTGAGGGGCCACCTAATCAGTATAGCGGCCCAGGAAAAGAGAAGAAGAAGAGAGGTGGAAGACCAGCTTTTGGAGAAGGTGGAGAGTTTAGAAAGGCAGCACCAACAGGGGGGGAACATACGGATTCTGCAGAAACTGCTCAGGGTGAGAGGTGAACTTGGCCAGCTTAGGGCGGCTGAGATAGCCTACAACCTGACCAAGTTAAAGCAGGGGTGGTACGAGGAAGGGAACAGGGCAGGAAGGAGATTAGCCTGCCGCTTGAGAGCACGGCAACAACGATCTATAGTAGGGGGGGTGCGCAACCAAAAAGGGGAAATGGTGCATAAGGGGGAGGAAATTAGGAAGGTTTTTGCAGCATACTATGAAAAACTGTACAGCAGTGAGGTGACGGGGGCTGGGAAGAAGGGAGAGGAGTTCTTGGCTCAATGCGACCTGGGTAGGCTTACGGAAGTGGAGGCAGCTGAACTGGGGCGTCAGGTGACGTATGAGGAAGTGAAAAGCGCGGTGAAGTCTCTCAAGGAAGGGAAAGCGCCCGGTCTAGATGGATATACGGCAAAATTTTACAAGGTAATGCAAGATGAGGTAGGGGGGCTGTTACTGGAGGTTTATAATGGAGTGCTGATGGGGGAGGGGCTCCCGCCCTCTATGGCGGAAGCGGGAATAACGGTTATACCTAAGGCAGGGAAGGACCACACGGTCTGTGGAGCTTACCGGCCCATCTCGCTCATTAACTTGGATGCTAAGGTGTTGGCCAAGATACTGGCGCGGCGGCTACAGACGGTGATGCAGAAGCTAGTGCATAAAGATCAGACGGGGTTCATCTCTGGGAGACAGTGAGGAGACAACATTCGGAAGCTGTTGAATGTCATGTGGTCTCTGCAGGCGACGGGGAGGGAAGCAGTATTTTTGACGGTCGATGCTGAAAAGGCATTCGACAGGGTGGAATGGGGATTTATGTTTCAGGTACTAGAAAAAGTTGGAGTGGGTTCATCGTTCCTAAGCTGGATAAAAGCGTTCTAAGGATAAAGGTCAATGGGGGGTATTCCGAGAGCTTTCGATTGGATAGGGGTACCAGGCAGGGGTGCCCTTTGTCGCCTCTGCTGTTTGCCTTGGTTATAGAACCATTGGCGGACTTTATCCGGCGACAGGGGGATATCTGTGGCATTGGAGTAAAGGGACAGTTAAGTAAGGTCGCACTCTTTGCTGACGATGTTATTTACACTTTGGAACAACCTTTGGTTAGCCTTCCCAACTTGCTGCGGGCTGTAGGGCGGTACAGTGCAGTATCGGGCTATAAGTTGAACCTGGACAAGACAGAAATCCTGGGGTTTAATCTGGATAGAGGGGTGGAGGAGCGGTTGCAGGCCGAGTTTCCCTTCAAATGGGTGCAGGGACACTTTCGATACCTGGGGATTCAGCTGGGTAATACATGGGGCCAAGTGCCGGTTTGGAACTACAAACCCCTGATAGCGGCAATTCGGAAGGATTTAGGAAGATGGAAGGGACTACACTTGTCCTGGTTGGGGCGCATAGCCACCATTAAAATGAATGTGCTACCAAGGATCCTATTTGTGTTTATGGCCTTACCGTACAAAGTGCCGAGAAAAGGTCTTAAGGAGTTGCAGGCTCTGATCATGAGGTTTATTTGGGAGGAGAAGCGGGGTAGGGTGAATAAGCTCACCATGTTCCGGCCCCAGGAGGCAGGGGGGCTGGGAGTTCCTAACCTGGCAAAATATTACGAGGCAGCACAACTTCGGGCGCTCTTTGTGTGGAGAGAGAAAGGAGAAACCCCGCAGTGGGTATATATGGAGAAAGAAGGGAAGGAGTGTCTGGAAGAAGCGGTCTGGGGGGGGAGAGGAGCGGAGTGGGCCGGGAGGGGTTGAACCCGCACAAGAGGTTAACGCTGCAAGTATGGGAAAAATGGAAGGGCTATCTATTGAATGGGAAGAAACTGTCCCGAGCTGCGTACCTGCGTAACATGGGGGCCCTTGCCCCGGGGAGGTGGGGGGGGAGCTTTAAAGTGTGGGCGGAGAAGGGGTTGGAGAGGGTAGGGCAGGTTATAGATAGGACCGGGAGGATACGGCCGTATGCGGAGCTTCAAAGAGAGTTCAGGCTGCGGGATAATGACTTTTATGCGTACATGCAACTGTGGTATTACTTGCAAGAACCGGGGGTTCGGGGGGACCTACAGGGTGGGGTAACGGAGTTTGAGATGCTGATGGAACAACAAGAATCAGAAAAGGGCCTGGTGTCTAAACTTTACCGCTTGCTGAACGCACGGGATGAGGGCACGGCCAAGTGGCAGGAGCAGTGGGAAGGGGAACTGGGGGGTCAGTGGGAGGCGAGCCGGTGGAAGAGTATCTTTGAGGGTGAAAGGCGGCTTGTATGGGGTACGGCGCTGTTAGAGAATTCGCTCAAAGTTAGGCTTAGGATGCTCTGGACCCCAGCCAGGTTACACCGCCTTTTCCCGGAGAGAGCGGGCACTTGCGGGAGGGGATGTGGGGGATGGGGCGACCTCTTGCATATGATATGGAGCTGCCCCAAATTGCAGGAGATGTGGAGGGCGGTGGAGGATTATTGTGGAGTGGTTACGGGGATACGGATCGCCTTCGTTCCAAACCAGGTGGTGCTCCTGGAGGGGGAGGAGATAGGGACGGGAGGAATTGCTGCTTTTCGGAACTACTGCGTGATAGCGGTTAGATTGGCAATTTTACAAAATTGGAAGAACACGGAACCGCCGAGAATGAGGGAAATTATTGGCAGGCTAGAGTTTCTGTGGGGGATCAGCAAAGTGCGGGCCTGTGCGCAGGGAACGCAGGCCAAACATGATGAGATTTGGCAGGACTATGCAAACTGGAGGGAGACGGGGTGGGAGGTATGGATGGAGAGGTGAGGGGGAGGGGGAGGGAGGAGGGATAGTTTGGGGCAACTTGGGTTCGGGCCGGCTGCTAACTCTTGGGGTGATGATACGTTGGTGAGGGTTAGTATGGGCCAGGGGGGGTTGGGGGTAGGAGGGTGAGGAGGGAGGGAGGGGGGGAGGGGTGGGGGATGAGGCACAACCACGGCATTTGGGGCTGCCCGCAGTGGTTGAATGCTAGGGGCACTATGTAGGATCAGCGGCTGCGGACATCAGTGGCGGTGCACGCCAGGGTGCGCACAGCCTGGGGTTGCACTGGGACAACTTGAGTATGGGTTGACTGGTGGCAACGCATGGCAACAATGGCACACAACAAGGGGGGAGTCCGTCTTTATTGGAGGGTGGTGGTGGGATTGTTTAGTAAGGGGGGGGTCAGGATTGGGCACCGGGAGAGATTTGGGGTTTACATGTTGTGTCTCCCCGGGGTGGGTTATATGGGTTATATACGTTATATAAGCTGTTGAATAAGATGTTAAATAACATGTAGTTGGATTTGCTGATAACACACACCTTCAAATATCACACACCACAAACTGAGTCAACAAAGGTTTTGAGCAGTAATTCATAGTTTATTTTATTTTTCTTTTTTCATTTTCATTTTCCATTTTCAGTTTTAATTTTAATTTTCAGATCTATTTTTAATTAACTTGTATTGTTATTTGTATGATGTGGTCAGGACTGTATATGTAATAATGGAACAGAATACACAGGCAATACAATTCATCTGTGCTTAGAAAGCTGATAATCACACGGGATGGTTTAACAGTTGCCAATGTTATCTGTTTAACTTAGTTTAACTTATTTTATTTGTGGCCTTATTTCTCTGCGGACCTTTCTTTGCCCTATTTCTTTCTTCCTTTCTTTTCACTCCCCAAGAAGGGAGGTTTACGCCCCTTCGCAAGGAGGGATAATGGACATTATAGGGGTTACGGAAGAATGTGTAATGCAGACCGCCTGATACTGCTCTGTATGGTGTTTTTCTTTTATGATGTGTGTGAATAAAAAACTTTAAATTGGAAAAAAAAAAGAAGAAACAGCTTGAGTGGACTTCAACAAGAAAGCCTTACGCATGGCTAAAATAAATTCTGGTGAGAATAAGGTAGAAGCCGCAGCCTGAGCCTCAGGCAGCCTCTGTGCAAGCTTACTCTCAGTTCCAGCGTCTTTATTAGCTTTAGATCTTCTTTTGCCTGACTTACTGTGTCCCGCGGGAGAAACGGACGGCTCAGACAACATGGCCGCCGTTCCCGCCTTTTCTGCTGTGAAGGCCTGCCCTGCGTCTGCTCCCGGCTTTTCCTCCATGACCCGAGAGAAGAAAAACGCTAGTGAAATGAAATTACTAAAGCCGGCATCCAAAACAAAAGTTGAATTAAAAACCGCTGCGGCTGTGCTCTGCCGCTGCCGCAGATGAGTAAGGCAAACGCCGAAAACACAGACCCCCCCACAGGATTCACACTGGAGCAGAATCAGGCAGCAAACTGTATCCAGCAACCCACTGCTAGCGGAGCCAAAGGCACGTTCCGACAGACCGGAGAAGGGCACTGGGGCTCCCAGGACCAGACCTCCGATAGCGCAGAGTTCCGAAAAGAAAGCAGGCTCTGCCTTCAGTCCCCGATCCAAATCGGGTGTCTCGCGATCTCTGCGTTATAATTTTTTTTTTTTTACAAATAGAATTCAAAAGTTTTATGGAGCACACCAGGCAATATAGCAGTCAGCCAGCTCTGCTAGAGCTCATCTACTATAAAAACCTAGCTCAAAATAATAAAATCCATAATCTTCACCAGGGAGTTAGTCAGCTAGACATCCTATCCAGCTGCTGAGGACTGAAAGACTGGAGTGCTCTCACCAGGGGGAGTGGTTAAGGCTGTCAGCAAAACTTGAAGTATTTCAGTCCTCAGCTGCTGGATGGGATTGACAACCCTACCGTACCCTGGACTGGCCCAGAGAGACGATATGGAATATCCAGATTGTGGCAATATCTAGTCCACTATCTGGATAACTATCCAGATAACTTTAGGATAGCAAAAAACCTGATGCGATTTTATAATATCCATTTCCCACATATACAACATGCTTTACAGGCAAAAAATGCTTTAAAAATTAACCTCTTAAGGTCTCGGGCTTGCATACCTAACTGGCAACATATCGGAAAGCTCTTCAGTTGGAGATTCCAATTTGATTCCATTTGGACTTCTCACAGTGGGAAATGGAGCAATACATAACATCCTTAGTCTCAAGCTCAGCTTCTATGTTCTTTGGGAGACTGGTGATACTGACATATATAAACACATAGGGATAATCTGGATAGCAGCAATTGTTATTTGGATAAGTGGCACTGGCCAGGGCTATCTGGTGATATTCTGAATATCTATTTATGTAGAATTTGCTCATCTTACAGGCTGCCTTGGCACTATTCAAATAGTGCCAGGGTGGTTCGTGGATGGAACTGGTAATTATCTAGATAATGGTGATATTCAGTCTCTTTATCTGGATAACTATCTGCATAAAGTTAGGACTGCAAAAAAGTTGTCCTAACTTTATCTGTATACTGGGCTGCATATCATTGCTATCCATATAGCGGCACTGGTCACTGCTCTATTCAGATATTCAGCACAAGCCTAGGAGGGAAAGATTCTAAACTGTGAACAGATTCCAGAGGACAGGTTGACCAAGACTGCTGTCATGTCGAGTCCCTCTCCAACCTGTAGTGAGATGTGAGTGTGGACTGAGGGCTAGGTCGCAGCCTTGAAGATCCCTTCTATGGAGGCTGATCTCAAGTGGACCACTGACACAGCCATGGCTTGGCTATTATGAGCTGTGACATGACCCTCAAGCATCAGACCTGTCTGGGCATAAGTGAAAGAGATGCAGTCTGCTAGCCAAATTGATAGTGTGCATTTGCTCATGGGTGGACTTTCTAAGGCTTTTAGTCTGCTCTAGATAAGAGTCCAATGCTTTCTTGCAGTCCAATGTGTGCAGCACAATTTCCCCTTTGTGGCATGTGGTCTTGGGAAAGATGTCGGCATAACGATTCATTGGTTAGCTCAGATACCCCTTTTGGAAGGAATTAGGATGAGTACATAGCACCACCCTATTAACAGAAAACAGTGTAGGGTGAATCCATTGATAGAGCCTGGAGCTCACTAACACGACATGCTAAAAGTAACCGCCACCAAAAATGAGATCTTCCAGATCAGAAACATCAGTTCATAGGTACCCAGAGGCTCAAAGAGACCTTTCATCAGCCAAGTCAAAACCACATAGAGATCCCAAGACACTGAGATGGCTTTAGGGATACTTAAATAGAAGCAAGTCACGCATGAAGCAAACAATTAAGGATGTAGGGAGATGGGCTTTCCTTCTACATGATGGTGGCAAGTACCAAGCACACTGAAGTGGACTCTTATGGAGTCTGTCTTGAAATCAGACTGCAAAAGGTATAACAGGTATTCAAACAGTTTTTGTGTGGAGCACGAGAAAGGATCTAGGGCTTGTCCCTCACACTAGACGGCAAACCTCTGCCATTTGAAATCATAAGGCCTCCTAGTGGAATTTTTCCTGGAAGCCACTCAGCTACTCCAATTAGCAGTTTCAAAGAGACAAATTATAGCCACTCAACATCCAAGCTGTGAGGACTAGGGACAAACTACACACAGATTTGACCTTTTTGCTGAAAGGAGGCACAGAGAAGGGGATTTCCCATATTCTCATCTGCAGCCTCTGAAGGATACAATGCACAGGCACAGTCACTGTGTCCTTGAAGGGATTCAGGTACTGGAGTATTCCAGCTCTTCAGCCTTGGGTTCCTCCTTCATGTCCAACTTAAATGGAATGGCATCAGCCATTTCCCTACCAAACTCATGAAAGGACATATACTCAGGAGGAGACTTGCACTACTCATGAGGTGGAGAGAGGTTTGATGGGAGTTCTAAAAACCTCTCCCTCGAGTATTGCGATGCTCCTGCCCGGACCCAAGAGCTTACAGGCAGGAGTGGCCTTGTAATGTTCCTGAGGAATAAAGCTTGTACTGGTCCCTGGGAATTTTGGGACTCGTAGTGTACTTGTATTTCCTTCAGGATTAAATTGTAGTCGTGACACGAATGGTAAGGCTGCAAGAAATGTATTGTTGTGGGGATATTTTCCAGCGCATCAAAATTCAATGGTACAGAACGCAAAAGGTGCAACTTCAACCCAAACAGCTGAAACCAGGAACATAGGAAGTACAACTGAAATTAAGTTAGCTTCTACTTGGCTCTTCACAATCACAGCAGCTTTAACTCAGCAGTGCCTCATGTGGTCTTTCAGAATTATTGCAGCACCAAACAAACAGCTGTTCCTTCCACAGCCTGGCTTCTCAAAACAACAAATGAAAACAATTTGTAAACCTTTTGGCTTGGCAGCAAGTACAGCAAACTCCCTGTATTCTTTTCATACAGTGTTCAAGGGTTTCTTACATTGCTGTCCTCTTTGAGGCAGATTGAGCAATCCATTGGAGAAGGGTCCCCTTCTAAGGCAGGCAGGTAATTATCCACTTGCATGCATTCATCAGAGCTAAGGCTATCGCTGTCTCTGTCAGGACTACTAAGCTTCCCTGACCTCAGTTCCAGAAACTCTTGAAACTGTTTTAAAAGCAATTCAGCCTGTAAGTGCTCTTTATCCGTGTGAAAGTCTTTGGTAAGGGTAACACCCTTCCCCCACTTGCTATCAGCTTCTGCAGCTGGGTTTACCTTGTGAAGGTTAGCACAAATAAAAGGTTTCTCTAGTAAAGCATTAAAAGTAGAAAAGTCAGCTTTACCTTTAGCAGGGTTTGAATAAGAACTGGCACCTTTCCTCCAGAAGTCTCTCTGGTTCAAAAACTCAGCAGCCTTATTGCTATTTCCTCTGCTCTGTGAATTTCTCTTTGAAAAGCTTTCTTTCCTGCTTCACTTCCTTGCTTCTGTAGCCTTGTTTGCTACCAGACCAGGTACCTTCTTTCCATGTGCTGAATTTGCTAGCCTTCCCACGCCCAGGCTCTACCTTGTAGTAAGGTTCCTTCTTAGAGTCTGCTTGGCTCCAAGGTTCTGCCTTGCTCCAGGGTTCTAGCGTTTTCCTCCTTCCTTTTCCCTCTTTTTCTCTTTCCTCCTTTTCTCTTTTCCTCCTCTCCCCTTCCCTCTCTGCTTGGGGATTTAAAAGGGCTTCATTTCCCGGCACGCCCTGACCTTCCCCTGAGCGTGCCCAATCAGTGCAGAAGCCTGTCTCCTCCCCTGAGCTGGGGCGTGTCCTGTGCTCAGCAGAGAGCTGTGTTTTTTTCAACTCTGCATTGGAAATCCTGTGTGCTAGTGCTGTTTCATTACTTCTATCAGGATTTTCCCCTATCTCCATCTCTTCTGGAGGGCATTCCTCACCACAGTATTCAGAATCTTAATCAAATACCCAGGATAGCTCGGATTCAAACACAGAGAGGTACTCCATGGATGTCTGAGTCTCTGCCTGGACCAACTTCCACATCTCAATGGAATCTGATCTCCTCTGGGAGTATAGGTGTACCGATGGGCTCTGATGCTTCAGGGACCGATTGGCCTCTGAAGCACTTTATTCTGATATCAACTGGGCACCAGTCGGTGTTGAGGCCTTTGAAGTCCCACTGTTGACCCATTTCCTGCAGGCAGGTGCAGAGTTTTGAGAATCTGCTTGATGCTGCGATGTTGCTGCTTCAGAGCCACTGGATCTGCTAGTTCCCACAGAGAAAGTGTCATAGTAACATAGTGAAGCGGCAAGGGTTGTACCCATTGCTCCATGCAGATTATCCCCTTCTCTAGTCCATTATCTTAGTCAAGCACTCCTTGAATGTTGCTATGAGCAAAGATAAGAGGGCCTCTGCAGTATTAGTCAATGTCATCAGAACTGACTGAGGAGTATCAGACAGCTAGTCATGGACCCTTGGAGTCTGATGCAGTCCCTCGACCTGGAGGATGAGCTGTCCTCATGTTGGGGCTTCTTTAGGGGTCATGAATTGCTTGATTCCCTAGGGCAGCTGACATCATGATCCGATCAACTCCAATGCTGATGCAACAAAACCTCCACCCAATGCTTGACATCAGAAGTTTTCGATGTCTTCGAAGTCCAGGATGAATCTTCCTCTTCTTTGGGGCAGGACTAGTAGGGGACTAATTTCAAGACTTCCTACTGATGTTCAGCTCCAAGTGAGCTTGAGGACTCCTTGATGTTGATGCACTCTCAGTGTCTAGTGCATTTCCTAGGTCTATGGTGACTAAAGCAGCTGATGTCGATGGGGAAATCTTCCCAGCACCAAAAACTTGAGTGTGCTTCTCTTCATGACCCTTCATCCCTCATTTTGTCATCTGCAAACATAAACGACATAAAGAAGAATTATGGTTGAGCCCTAGACACTACAGGTACCATTTATGAGTGTTCATGGAGAATATGGTCTTGCCACACTGGGTGAAATTCTTAAACCTACTGGGACCTATTGGATGAAAAAATAATCGCAGCAAAATCAAATGCCTCAATTTTTAACAATATAACGGCAAAAAAATACGAACCCGACTGAATGTGCCTCAGACCTAAATACGGCCTATGTGGCACTGAAGGAAAAGAAAAAAAGCTTGCAAAACAGTCAAAAAACGGACTAAAAATACTAATAGGAAGAAGAAGTGAAAGGGCGGCAGGCAGGGAAGAGAATAAAAGAATATGTACTACCAACATAATGAAAAAATGGTGCAAATTCATTGAAAACAACAGTGATGTTAGTAGTGCTAGAAAACTGTGTGGTCAGCTTCATGGAAAAAGAGACTGAAGTCCTAAAATGTGGTAGTGACAGGAGGGAATAGGTGTGCATGCACAAAGAGCTTTCTGAAAGCTGCTGAAGGGGCTGAAAAAGTTCCCGTACAAGGCTCCGTCGGTGACATCACTCATCCGTGAGGACTCATCCTGCTTGTCCACAGAGAAAATTAGGTCACGCCTGCAAATACACACTATGCAAATACATGTGTACCTATAGAGTAAACATGCTCAGAGGAGAAATTTGGATGCAGCATGGGCTGAACCACACACACATGTCTATTTTATGTGCCAATATTTATGCCTACTTCCAAGCAGGCATAAATGCCAGCACCCACAATCTAGGTGCCATTTCTGCAGGATTTGTGCTAGTTATTTTATAAATAATCTTAGTAACCTATGTGTCTTTATAAAATAGGCTGCAAGAGCTACATTCTCCATCTTCAAATCTAAATGCCCAGCCATAAAAATAACTTATAACAAGTTTTAAATAAACATAAACTTCATTTTGCACAAAGGTATCCACTATGTAATGCTGGTGCATGCTTTTATACCAGTATACCCTAGGCAATTTTATAAGAGCCTATTTATGCATGTAGAAAGCTGTTCTACATGCTTAAACTGCTTATAAAATTACCCCTTTAATTATTGGAATCCTATTTACAATTCTATTTGCCATCTCTTAATCATCTGTTTCAGAAAAAGTTGAACAAAATGTTCTATCCGGCCAATGAGGCCTAAATAGATGCTAAACTTTTGATTCTCCAGTATTAGAGAACCCCAGTTCCATGCTCAGGAAGTTATTCTTTCCTGGAATAAAGATTATTGCTCCCCATATAAAGGGTAATTCTATAAATGATAATTACATTTACCTGGTAATTGTAGTTCCTTGAGTGATGACAGTTCAGTCCTCTACCTCTGGGTTGTCAACCTCCTCCTGCAGCTTGGAGACTGGTATGTCAGAATGATGACATCACTGGATATAGCCTGCTGCTCTCTCTCCTCAATCCCAGTGTGAACTATTAACAAAGCAGACTCAAAGGAGCAACAAATAAGTAGCTAGAAAATAAAAATAGCATTGCAACCTAAAACTGAACTATCATTAAACTTAGTTAACCATTCCGGTAAGGCTTTCGAACGCCCTACACTGCCACACGAAAACACAAAAACAAAAGTGAGCGAACTCGAACCAACCGAAGACAGACCTACCTGTAACACTGTTCCTCTCACCTCGAAGGCGGTACCCCTCCTGGAAGAAACTTGGGTGGGATGGAGGACTGAACTGTCGTCACTCAAGGAACTACAATTACCAGGTAAGTGTAATTATCATTTCCTTATCGTTCCTCCAGTTCAGTCCTCTACCTCTGGGATGTGCCAGAGCAGTAATCATTGGGAGGGACACTGCCGGCCAGCCGCCAACACCGCCGCCCTGAAACAGGCATCATTAGCTGCCGCGACGTCCAGGCAGTAATGCCTACTGAACGTGTGCAGAGACGACCAAGTCGCTGCCCTACAAATGTCCGCTGGCGGAACCAAACTGTACTCCGCCCAAGAACATGCTTGCGCTCTAGTGGAGTGCGCACGCAATCCCACGGGTATGGAGCGACCCCGCAGCAAATAGGCAGAAGCAATCGTCTCCCATACCCAATGGGCAATGGAGGCCTTAGCCACCGCCTCCCCTTTGCGGACACCTCCGAACAATACGAAAAGCCGGTCCGACTTGCGAAAAGCCTGCGTTACCTTCAAGTACTGACGCAACGTCCTCTTTACGTCCAAACGATGCAGACCGCGGTCCAGTTCACCGCCGCCCGGAGACCCCAGAACCGGCAAACAGACCGCCTGATTCAAGTGAAAAGGAGACACCACCTTAGGCAAAAAGGATGGAACCGGACGCAGTACAATCTTCTCCCTCGAGAAAGACAAGAATGGCTCTCTACAAGACAATGCCTGCAACTCGGAAATGCGCCTAGCTGAATAGATTGCCACCAAAAATATGGTTTTCGACGTCAAATCCTTCACCGAAGCCCAATGCAACGGCTCAAATGGTGGATTGGTTAACCCTGCCAACACCAGATTGAGATCCCACGGCGGGACCAGCACCCTACGCGACGGCTGCAGCCGAGAGACCGCTTTCAGAAACTGCACCACATCAGCATGAGCTCCGAGAGCAGCCCCCTGAATCTTGCCACGATAACAGGAAAGAGACGCTAATTGAACTCGCAAGGAACTGGCTGCAAGACCTTTTTCAAATCCGTCCTGCAGAAAACTCAATATTGAAGGAATGGAGACCGAGGATGCCCGAATTTGATGCTTCGAACACCAATCCTCAAATATACGCCAGACACATACATAAGCTAAGGATGTGGACTGCTTTCGTGCTCTAAGCAGCGTCGCAACGACCGATGCCGAATAACCTTTCCTCTTCAATCGAGCCCTTTCAAGCAAGAATCGATCCACTTGGGGCATGAAGAGAGGCCCCTGCCGCAACAGATCCGCCCTCACTGGGATCCGCCAGGGGTCCCCGTCTAGGAGCCACACTAGGTCTGCGTACCACGGGCGCCTTGGCCAGTCGGGTGCCACCAGAAGCACCCTTCCCGGGTGAGCTCCGATCTTCTGAATTACACGGCCTATCAACGCCCACGGAGGAAAGACATACAGGAGACCTGAGACGGGCCACTGATGCAGTAGAGCGTCGATACCCTCCAACATTCTCTCTCGCCTCCTGCTGAAGAACCGGCTGACCTTTGCCAACTGGAAGTTCACCATTAAATCCATTATGGGCTTCCCCCACTGAACTACTATCTGAGCAAAGACGTTGGGAAGCAGCACCCATTCGCCGGCATCCACGCGAACTCTGCTGAGGAAGTCCGCCGTCACATTGTCCTTTCCCACAATGTGCGCCACCGACAACGCCGTCAGCCGACTCTCTACCCAAGCGAACAGTACGTCCGCCTCTTCTTCCATCGCTGCACTTCCCGTGCCGCCCTGACGATTGATGTAGGCGACCATCGCAAAGTTGTCGGAGAGTACGCGAACCGGGTGACCGATCACCAAGTCCGCGAATGCCTGAAGCGCCCGGAATACTGCTCAAAGCTCCAGACGATTTATGGACCAGGAAGCCTCCAGGGGAGACCAAAGACCCTGCGCAAACCTGTCCCCGCAGTGAGCACCCCAGCCTGTCAGGCTGGCGTCCGTCAACAATGGAAGCCATCCCGGCTGCTCCAGCGGCATACCAGCCACCAGCGACGCCGGAAGCAGCCACCACCACAGTGACTGCCGGACTTTGAGTGGACACGGAAGTCTCTTGCTCAAAGGATCCGACTGATGCGACCAGCGGCGAAGCAGCGCCCATTGAAGAGGCCGCATATGAACCTTGGCCCAAGGCACCGCTTCCAGAGTCGCCGCCATAGTCCCCAGCACGCGAAGATAAGCCCAAGCCGACAGAGCCAGAGTGGACCGGAACTTGCGGACCAGACTCCGAAGCGCTTGAGTTCTCTTGCGCGGCAGAAACACCTGCCCCCTCTCCGTGTCGAAGCGAACCCCGAGGTACTCGAGATCTTGAGAGGGCTCCAGACGACTCTTGGTCGGATTGACTACCCAACCGAGACTCTTCAAGAATGCTACAACTCTGCTTGTCACCCGGACGCTCTCTGCCTGGGACTTGGCCCTAATTAACCAATCGTCGAGGTAGAGGTGCACCAGAATACCCTCTTTGCGCAACGCCACCGCCACCACCACCACCACCACCATGATTTTGGTGAAGGTTCATGGCGCCGTCGCGAGACCGAAGGGCAACGCTTGGAATTGATAGTGACCCCAAGGAAAGGTGAACTGAAGAAACTTCTGATGAGCCGCCCGGATGGGGATGTGCAAGTACGCTTCCATGAGATCCAGCAAAGTCAAGAACTCCCCCTGACGCACAGCCACGATGACCGAACGCAAAGTCTCCATCCGGAAATGCGGAACCCGCAGGCAACTTGCGACGCCAACTGTGCCTCCGGAGATTCCTTAAGGTCCATCTGCTGCTCCACCGAAGAAGATAGCGTAGCACAACCACGGCAAACGCCGGAATTGGCCACCGTGCCTCTCCGTGTTCCGCAGAC
The DNA here is from genome assembly GCA_033557465.1 of Ichthyophis bannanicus. NCBI lineage: Eukaryota > Metazoa > Chordata > Amphibia > Gymnophiona > Ichthyophiidae > Ichthyophis > Ichthyophis bannanicus. Next base: position 416,787,381 of record CM066037.1, read on the forward strand.
CACACACTGTGGCCGTGCCGCCATAAGGCAGGTTAAGTGAATGAACTGAAGGTGCTCTCCTGTGCCTCCAGAACAGCCGCAGTTCTCTTTCAGGGTTTGTTTGTTTTTTTGTTTGTTTTTTTATTTTTAAACCCCCGAACAAAGGACAAAACTAATTTTAAACACCCTTCAAATTCCTAACTCTGCAAAAGCAGCAATGCTCTGTAGGGCCAGCTCTTCCCTCTGCAGGGCGAAGAGCAGGTTAAACACTAGAGACGGCCCTCCCCCCCTCGGAGGCCGTCACGCCGAAGAAACAGCCATTAAACTAAACAAATAAAAGAAACTAAAAAGAACTAAAAACTAAAAAGGAATGAAAAGAAACGTTGAAAGGCTGTCTACCTGCCAGCTCTGGGTCTCTCTATCCTCCGGCAGCCATGCGGCTGCACCGCGCTCTTCAAAATGGCCGCCGTGAGCCCCGGAGGGAAAAGGGCGCGAATAAAAAATTCTCAGGCCTCAGCTCCGCAACCTGGCTTAGCTCTCCCCCGTCGAAAGCAGCCTGAAACCGGTGGCCAGCTTACCGGTCAGGTCTGCCTCGCTCCCTGACAATGCCCGGATCGGCTCGGCTCGGCTCGCTGGGCTGAAGCAGAAATTAAACTCGAGGGACTCACCCGCTCTGCCCAGCTCTCTGGCTGTCCTCCCCGCGACGCGATGACAGTGGCCCCCGGGGAAACTGAGCACGTCTGAGGAAGGGTTCTCCCCCGTAAAGTCCGGGGGGAGAGATCCCTCGGCCAACGGGAGGCAGCTTGATCCCTAGGCTTTTCGTCTGTCTTCCCTTTTTTTTTTTTTTTTAATTTTAGATAAGCAACTAACACAGACAGACAAGGAGCAAGAATGCCTTTACCTCCGGTTCAAATTTGTGTTTGTTTTTTTTTTTTTAAAGAAATAGCACCCAAAATCTTGCCATCCAAATTAAATGACCCAAACTACACTAAGCTACAAGCTCCTTATCTTGTTCCTCCAGTGAGCCCCCGACGAGGCTCACAACGTTCTCCTGCTGTATGGAGACTGGTCACACTGGGATTGAGGAGAGAGAGCAGCAGGCTATATCCAGTGATGTCATCATTCTGACATACCAGTCTCCAAGCTGCAGGAGGAGGTTGACAACCCAGAGGTAGAGGACTGAAATGGAGGAACGATAAGGAACTGCCATTTGGAAATCTTAAAGGAGGAAAGTTCAGAAACATTAAACTTTTCTTCCTCTATTTTTGTGACCCTGGTTACTAAATACACTATGAATTGCAGTATCAAATGTTTTCAGTAGCTGCTCCCAAGATTTGGAATTCATTACTGGCTGAACTGTGCATTATGTTGCAAATTGCAGTGTTTCATAAAAAGTTAAAGGCGTACAGTATTTATTTCTATAGGTATACCCAAAAAGCCAGTAGATGCATATCCAGATGGTTAGGTGGAATAATATATAATGATCATCATTGGGCAAACAATTTTTGCTAACTTGTTTTATTTTGATATTTTTATTACTTCTTTAATCTGATTTTTATGATTTTTTAATTTAATTTATTTGATATTGAATTATTTATTCGTCTTGTGAGATTTTGTTTAATATTTTATGAGTGTTTTATTGTAATCCACCTAGATCATCAAAGAGAGCATAATATAAATTTTTCTCAAAAAATAAATTATACTCTATACAAAGTACCTCAGTATTAATTTAAAAGCTGATGGCCTTGTGTGCTGTTTTAAAGCAGAGATACCACTTGCCTTTGCCTTTTTAGTGAATAAAAACAGGAGTGACTTATCTAGCTGGCTTTCTCCAGTGGAATTGTGCCAGAGAACGACCTAGTGATGACTTGAGGAGTTTGGGAGAGATAATTGTCTTTGCCTCTTTTCTACCAAGCTGACCAAGAAAGAACTGATCAAGGCATTGGAAAAAGAAAATATAGAGACGTTAGTCTTTCTTTTCTTTTCACCATAAAGAAAAGTTGAGGAGACAATAGGTTTTGCCTTCATTTTGCCCAGAAAAAAGTTGAGAGTATGTTAGAAGCTTAGCACTGTTGGTATTGAAATATATTAGGGGAGAGCACGTACAGCAATGACCTTACATACAAGAGGGTGGAATTCCTGAGAGTAAGTCAAGAGAGGTGTATTTTTGGAGGTTACCAATTCAGAATCTCCAAGTTTTCAAAGAACCTGAGGACTGAGATCTAAATCAGTGGTGTAGTGTGTTTACATTACAGGGTGGAATTAAGTGTCTGGACTTCGAAGAAGAGAATGAAGAATTCCCAAGATTGGAGCATTAGAGAGACAATCCAGTGTCTGATGCTTTTTTTCTTTTGCTTTATTTTTTTAAATGTCTGTGAGGCTTGCATATGAATTATGCTATTTTGATCATCCAGTAAATTTTATATTTACAGCCATTTGGACTGAATTGGAAATTTTTGGATGAGGGAAGAGCAACTGAGTTGGAAGAGAGACACTGATGTCCATGTAAACCATTAGGGGCATATTCAAAAGGATTAACATGGTTAATAGAGCTGCTAGCTGTGTTAATCCTGCTGAGCGTGATATTCAGTGGTGCATACCTGATTTGTGCCAGTGAATATCTCCTCTTAGCTCAGTTGAACGCCCTGATGCTAACCGCATAGTGTCGGGGCATTCCAGGGGTGGAGAAGGAGCAGTACCCTAAGTTAACCAGTCAATGGTGATATTCAATTGCTAACCGGCTAACCGGCCAAAAGAAGAAGGCCTCACTTTAGCCTGTTTAGCCATCTGGCCAGCGGCTGAATATTGCTGCTGACCAGATAGCTAAATCTCTATCTGGGCATACCGGATATTCAGTGCCGGTGGCCGGATATGGCTCCGGCACTGAATATCCGAATATACTTTAAATCGGCAACGGCCAGCCACTTTAATCGTACTGGCTGCCGCCGTTGAACATGTCCCCTTATATTTTTAAGTAGGGCCTTGAAGTAAGTCTTCCCTCTGCTCTTCAGGAGTCTCCACCTTGAAGTATTCAAGTCACCCAAGGGGTCTGCTACACTTAAATTTGCTCTCCTCCTCTTCTCATTGCTTCTTCTTTTATTTTCTCATTCATTGTTTAAACGTTTTGCAGTGAATACACATGCTTTTCATTTGTAGCTCTTTCTAAATTCTCTGCAGTCAACTGAGGACAGTAATCAGACATACCTTGCAAAGTTGCATTTCATGATTGGAGAGAAAGCGCTAGAGAACAACTGTACTATTGTCATTAACAATGATATCTAGGCTATACCAGTGGTCAGCTCTTCGTTTTAACAAATTTTCATTTCATCTCAATGGGAAGGTGGAGATTAATGTTTCTCTCAGGCTCACATCCCTTGAGCTAAGCTTAGGTACTCTAGAATAATAATTAAATCAATTATTGCATGTATGGCAGCACTTATTTGTTGCTTCAAGGCCTCACTAAATGCCATCTGAACTCTGACTCCCTAGTTTAAGAGTATGAAACTGTGATCCTTGAGGGCCACTAAGCAGTCTATGGCCTGATATTCAAAAGCACTTATTTAGATAGTAGCACCTATTATCCGGACAAGGCCCCAGGCTAGATCTATCTGGTGATTTTCAGCAGCATTGTAAAGATACTGCCACTGAAAATCATTATTGACCACCCTGGCACTATCTTTTTTGCTCTTCTAAAGCTACCTGGATAGTTATCCGGATAGTGGACTGAATATCATTGTTATCTGGATACATATAAATATATATTCAGAGCTGGCTGCTATCTGGGGAGCAGCACTGAATATTTATTTATACGCATTTTATTTAAACACTGAATGCAGAATTTAAATATGAGGCTGCTAATTTCAAGGGAAACCAGATGAATTAATCTGTTTTATATTAAAAATGTCAATATATAAGATGGGGGGGATTTTCAGTGATGGCAGCTGTTGCTGCTTTAAATTTGCCCTATTTATTCAGTATTTATTTATTTATTTATTTAACAGTTCTTCTATACCGCTCTATTTTAGATCAGAGCGGTTTACATTCAACATCAACCATAGAACACAGGGAAGTATTGGGCCATATCCTGGTCCTGGCATTGAATATCCAGGTTGTCCAGATTATGAATTTGCAATCTGGCCCACGGCAATATTCAGCTGTTGACCGGATTGCAAAACTGGCTAAGGTTAGGACAGTCAATCTGTTGTCCTTACTTTAGCTAGTTAGGGTTAACTGGGCAGCAGCTGAATATTGCCGCTGCACGGTTAACCTGACACGTTTAGTGTCGGGGCGTTTAGCAGCCAAAACCTGGGATATTCAGCAGCACTAACCGGGTTAGTGCCGCTGAATGTCCTGGTGAGCGGCATTTACAGTATGTAGCTTGCAGATCTGCAAACCGTGTAAATGCCTTTGAATATTTCACTTATGACTATTCATTGTGGACAGCATGAAAACTCACCTGCTACATTACACCAGTTAGTCTTCAAGACAGAAAAGGTTAAATACTATAACTAGTGGCTCCAAAAGAGTATTGTGTTAGTCAGCCTTCCCCCATGTCTGCTTTCAAGTATTTGCCAGAGGGTGATATCATGTCAAAAATCAGACACTTATAACTCGGCTCATTTTGTTTTCATTATATCTTGACTTTCACTGGCATGTAAAATTAGTCACTGTAAATTCATTTTTCTTTTCTGCATTCTGCTTACAATACTTACCGCAACAGCCTTCAGTGACTGCACAATTATCCAATGGATTTCATCAAACAATTTATTTGTGACCTCTTTGCCACGTGTACTCTCAAGATACAAGCGCAAATTATTCACTGTCCATTTTCCTCCATGAATATGGTTGTAATCATCCTACACAATGAAGAAAAAATGTCAGTCACTCAACGGAGACCAGAGTTAATGATTTCAATATTTCTGTGTTTATTAGTAACATCTTAATATCAAGCCTTATACAAAATCACAAATCCACATGAAAGCTGGAATGCAAACTAAAAGCTTTTTCATCATCATTTGCAGATAAATAACACCAGGCTGAAGTTTATTAAAATGACATACAAAAGTACCTATTCCATTCATTCACCATTTAGAACATTCCTGTGGTGATACAACAGTCACTCTATTCTGTGATTTCCAAGTCACAGAAGTTCAATTAACTAGTTAGGAATCCCTTAGCTCCTGATTCAGTCAATGGCAGTCTACACTAATGGTAACAGATTACTAAAAAGGGGAAGAAGCAGGCCAGCCTGGTAGTTTACACATGGATGGTCGCCGATTCAATCCCACACTCCAGCTGGTCCAAATCTTCTGCTTTCTAAATCAACTGGGGCTAGGGATTTTGCTACATGATGTACCTAATCACTGGAGGAGGGACTTCATGCCATTGCTCAAGGGTTCCACCTAATGGATAGATTCAGGGCCTGTAACTGCAGACTTCTGTGAGAAGCTATACTGCATGGACACCAGGCAATGAACAAACTACATGGTTGAGTCACTAGTTGTCATGATACATAGCAACAATAAGAAAGTTATATGATTCAGTCACTATATTTCACAGCAGAACTTACAACAAAGAAAGTGTAGTAACTCAGCTGTAACCAGTGATCTCCGGGAACAGCAGGAATCAGTCTTCACATATGGGTGACGTCCCCCAATGGAGTCACGCAGGAACATTCCCAATGGGAAGCATTTGGGAGCATCCCTCTGTGAATGCGTGCATGCCTTCCCGCCTTCCTAGTGAATCTCCTTAGTGGGGTATATAGCTGAGAAAAAAGGAAAAGTCTACAACTCCTTGGGGAGGAGAGTGGGTTGTGAAGACTGATTCCTGCTGTTTCTGGAGTTCACCTGTTACAGGTGAGTAACTATACTATCTCCAGGAACAAGCAGGAATGCAGTCTTCATATATGGGATTCCTTAGCTCCAGGCTACCGGAAACAGTGAGTAGCATGGCCTGTTGTCACAGGAAAAAAACACTGAAGAATAACATGGAGAGTTCAGGGGATCTAGGAGACTCGTCATCCCCAGCACACCCCCATCAAGCCAATTTTTGGCGGTAGCCTGGATGGACAGAGGGCAGGAGGTATAGCTAAGTCCCAAAATAGTGCTGTAGTACGAACGGAGGACCATGTGGCAGCACGGTAGATCTCCATTATGGAGACAGAGCGAAAGTGGGCCACAGATGTGGCCATGGCACGGACATTGTGGGTAGTGTCATGCCCCTCTAATGTCAGACCTGCCTGAGTGTATGTAGTCTGTTATCCAAAGAAAAAGAGTGTGTTTAGTCACAGAAGACCAAGGTGACTAGGGTCAAAAGAAATTGTGAGGATTTCCTGTGTACCTTGGTTCTGTCAAGATAATTTGCCAACACTTGTTTGCAATCAAGGATATGAAGCACCGCCTCAGCCCGAGATGCATGTGGTTTTGGAAAAAAGGTGGGAAGACTTACCGACTGGTTTAAATGAAAGGGTGATACAACCTTTGGAAGGAAACACAGATGCATTCACAAGACCATCCTGTCATTATGAAAATGTGTATAAGAAGCATGTGCAACCAAAGCTTGTAGTTCACTAACTCGAATGAAGCGGGTTACCAACGGATGTGTGGAAACGGGTTTTTCATCAATCCCCTCATGAGAAGCTGAAATGGCAGAGGTGGATACGAATAGAACCAATTTTGAGACCTGTAGAAGAGAGGTGGAGGAGATATAATAGAAGACTCTCCACTGGACAAATGAAAGCGTTGAAGGTGTGCTGTGCACACCACATTGCAAACCTGCGCCATTTAAAGGCATAAGTGTGCCGTATGGAGTCTTTCCAGGACATTAAAATAAGGTCCTTTACAGCATGCGGTAAACTGAGGTCTGAAAGTACTACCCTCTCAGAAGTCAAGCCGTCAAGTGGAATGCCATGATATTGGGATGGAGAACACTTGTGGTGGGGTGACAGGGGTCTGTTCACCACTCTTTTCGGTAAACTGAATGAATGTAGCTATGAAAAGGCTGCCCTCTTTACAGTTTCCCCCTGAGTTTAATGTACGGTAATATGGCCTCTAGCAAAGACTACATCTCCCAGAAGTCATGGAGGCAAAGCTGAGGAATGCATGTGGTCCAAAGAGCAGGCCAGGTGCTCATTAAAACGATATGGTTCTGAATTAAGAGGGAGATTTTTCCAGGAAAGATACAGTAGCTCTGGGCTGCTAGCCAGAGAAGGATAGTTTTTCCCCACCCAAGGAAAAGCGTAGTTACTCACCTGTAACAGGTGTTCTCCAGGGACAGCAGGAATCAGTCCTCAGATATGAGTGACGTCAACATTGACAGAGCCTCGCGTGGAGCATTTCCCCACTTCCAAAGAAAGCCTTTGGGAATGCTACCAGGCATACGTGGTCCCCTTCCCGCCCAAGGGTGCTATTTTATTCAGTCAGATGACACAGCTTAGGCAAAAGGTGAAAAGGTAAAGAAGGTAAAGGAGGCAACTCCCAGGGGGGGAGGGAGGGGTGTGAGGACTGATTCCTGCTGTCCTGGAAAACATCTGTTGGAGTCCAACAGCGCAAAAGCACAAAACACGCTGAACACAAGGGAAACAGTCACAAGCGTGAATATAGGAAAGACAGAGTTCTTTATTAAACCAACGGCCGCCCGACACAGGCCGTGTTTCGTACCCTTCCTTAGGGGCTAGCCAGGCGAAAAAAACTAAAAACATAAACATATTAAGTATTACAATAATAAAAGAACAAAACAAGCCAAGCCAATAAAAACGTTAACAATAAAAACCATAAATATGTGGAGCAAAATAAAAAACAATATGAACTAAAAACAATACTATAATAAATAAGTAGGTATAAAAGGGTGGAACAGTAGTGCTCAGGACCTAATGCAAAGTATACAGAATAGAATTTACTAACCTCTGTTGCGGTTCACAACGTAACTCTTACTTCACACTATTTGTGCAAACATATAGATTATAAACTTATGCTAAAAAACATAAATAATATAATTAAAAGTATATCGAAGCAAAACATATTAAAATTAATTGACAATGAGAGAACAGGACAGGATATGGAGCCAAACCAAATTATCCATGCTTCTAGTATGATGCTAATATTGTGTGATCGGAGACCATAAGGAAGAGAGGAGGAGAAGAACAGGATATGGAGTAAACTAAAATATTGATGCAAGTTATGCGACAAAAACATTTTTTGCATAAAAAAGTATAAAGCAACACTATTATCCAAGGCAACAGCAATAGGAGTGAGTCAAAAGGACATACTGCTCAAAATGTTATAATATGTGTCATCAAAAAGGGGGGGGGGGGCATATCTATATGGAGAGGCACTAATATCTTCAAAAACAATTAAAAATAATGCAGCCACACTTATGTACAATGATAAACGGCATATAGGTACAGGGAGTCATCAAAGAGCCCAGAGCTGCATGTGTAAATAAGTAAAATACAGCTAAATAAAACTGAGTTACAAGTTTCCACGAATTATAAATCAATGTAATTTCAAACGGAATAAATCGGGCATATTGATGTACTATGCTGACCCATATTAATGAACCTATTGAAAATTGCCAAAAGAGGAATAAAAAGAGTAGAACGAACCTATAAATATAGAATGAAAAGCATATAAATACAAGGAAGTGCCAAAGGATCCGAATGTGTAAATCACTGCTAAATAAATAGGATTGAACTTAAAATCGTCATGTGAAATAAAATAGTTAACCTTTCTAAATTCTATTCTGTACACTTTGCATTAGGTCCTGAGCACTACTGTTCCACCCTTTTATACCTACTTATTTATTATAGTATTGTTTTTAGTTCATATTGTTTTTTATTTTGCTCCACATATTTATGGTTTCATGGTTTTTATTGTTTTTAATGTTTTTATTGGCTTGGCTTGTTTTGTTCTTTTATCATTGTAATACTTAATATGTTTATGTTTTTAGTTTTTTTCGCCTGGCTAGCCCCTGAGGAAGGGTACGAAACACAGCCTGTGTCGGGCGGCCGTTGGTTTAATAAAGAACTCTGTCTTTCCTATATTCACGCTTGTGACTGTTTCTCTGGAAAACATCTGTTACAGGTGAGTAACTACGCTTTCTCCAGGAACAAGCAGGAAGTTAGTCCTCACATATGGGACTCCCTAGCTCCAGGCTGCTGGGGACCGAACCACGACAGCACCAATAGCTACCGATAGGGAGGCGGTGAGATGCAGAGGGTGAATTCCAGCCAAGAGACTCTGCAGACCCCAGTGTCCAGCATCACCATCGCTCTAGTAGCCTGAACACAGAAGGGTCGGAGGATAGGGGTTACCTATACACCGAGAATGCTTTGGATTACTGCCTGGCCAAAGGCACTGCCCTTGTGGGACTCACTCTCGAGGCAGTAGTGAGCTGCGAAAGTATGCACGGAAGACCATGTGGTGGCTTTACAAATTTCTGTCACTGGCACCGAGAGTAAGTTGGCCACCAATATGGCCATAGCACTCACATGATGAGCAGTGATCCAGTGTTCTAGGGAGAGGCCAGCTCGCTCATAAGCGAGGGCAATGCAGTCTGCCACTCAAATGGACAGGGTTCGCTTGGTCACAGGTAGCCCCAGCCTGCTGGGGTCATAAGAGACAAAGAGCTTTGCAGTGGGCATCTTTGCAGTGTGGAGAGAAGGACAGGGCCCTCTTACAATCTAACGTATGTAGAACCAACTCTGCCTTACCGGCATGAGGTCATGGGAAGGTGGTGGAGAGGACCACCTCCTGATTGAGGTGGAAAGCCAACACCACCTTTGGGAGGAATTTGGGGTGCATGCGAAGCACAACCCTGTTAATAGAACCCGGTATAAGGTGGATCTGTCACCATGGCCTATAGCTCGCTCACTCTCCAGGCAGATGTCAAGGCCACTAGGAAGGCCACCTTCTAGGAGAGATACCTCAGGTCGCAAGTCGTCAAGGGCTCAAATGGCGGTCTGGTGAGCTGTGAGAGCACCACATTGAGATCCCACTCTGGTGAAGATAGGCGGAGGGGGGGCTTCGCTAGCAGAAGGCCTCTGAGACACCTAGAGACCAAGGGCTGGCTTGAGAGGGGCCTTCCCTCCACAGAACATAAGATATGCTGTACTGGGTCAGACCAAGGTCCATCCATCCAAGTATCCTGTTTCCAACAGTGGCCAATCTAGGTCACAAGTACCTAGCAGTTTCCCCAAAAGACACAGCTTCCACAATGCTTGTATTGGGTCAAGCAGTGGATATTCTGGGTCCCCTTTAATAATGGTTTATGGATCTTTCCTCTAGAAACTTGTCCAAACCTTTTTTAAATCCGGCTACACTAAAATATTTTACGGTAGCAAATTCCAGAGTTTGATTACACGTTGAGTGAAAAAATATTTTCTCTTATTAATCTTAGATAGGTTACCCTGTAGCTTCATTGCATGCCCCCTAGTCTTTCTATATTTTGATGGCCGTTCCACTCCATTCATTAATTTATAGACCTCTATCATATTCCCCTCAGCCGTCTCTTTTCCAGGCTGAAGAGCCCTAACCTTTTTAGCCTCTCTTCATAGGAGTAGCCTTCCATCCCCTTTACCATTTTGTTGGCTCTTCTCTGTACCTTTTCTAATAACGCTATATCCCTTTAAGATACGGCAACCAGAATTGCACACAATATTCAAGGTGCGGTCGCACCATGGAACGATACAGAGGCATTATAATATCCTTTGTTTTATTCTCCATTCCTTTCCTTATGATACCTAGCATTCTACAGGGTGGCCCAAAAAAAGTGAGAACATCTTGTAGCATATAAGTTATTTAAAAATTCAAAAAGACAGATGTAAACAATTGAAAAATTTAAAAAAAAAGATGGCGACCGGAAATTACATAGAAACACAGAAACATGATGACAGAAAAAGACCACATGGCCCATCCAGTCTGTCCTTCCATATCAACAACTACAACAGTCCACTTTTTACCTTTAGAGATCCTCGGTGTTGGTCCCATGCTTTTTTGAATTCAGTTACTGTCCTCATCTCTACCACCTCCACTGGGAGACTATTCCATGGATCCACTACTCTTTCCGTAAAGAAATATTTCCGCATATCACTCCTGAATCTATCTCCCTTCACCCTCATCCCGTGTCCCCTCGTAGCAGAACTTGCTTTCAACTGAAAGAGGCTCAACCACATCCTTACTTCCGCTTTTGTGTAAAGGCACCACATGAGCCTCTCTCCAGTCCTTTGGCACCACTCCCGACTCCAACGAGGCATTGAAAAGGTCAATCAGTGGAGTTGCTAGAACGTCCCCAAGTTCCCTCAGTATTCTAGGGTGTATCCCATCCGGTCCCATCGCTTTGTCTACTTTAAGTTGAGCTAGTTTCTCACGAACACAGTCTTCTGAAAATTGTTCAAGATGTCCCTTGCTTCTGTTCCTATTTGTGGGTGTTTTCTGAGGTCCTGCTCCTGGTTCTTCATCTGTGAACACAGAACAAAAATATTTGTTAAGCAATTCTGCTTTATCCCTTCCTCTTCTCACTAATATATCTGAAAAATGTCTTATCCCCCCCATTTTATTGCATTGGCTATTTCCTCCTCCTTTTGAATCTTTGCCTTCTTGACTACTTTGCTAGCTTCTCTAAGTTTTTCCAAATACAGATGCCTGTCTTCCTCTCTCTGTGATCTCTTGTATTTCATGAAGGCCTCCCTCTTTTTCTTCACTTTTTCAGCGACTTCCTTCGAAAACCATAGCGGTCTCCTTTTCCTTTTGCCTTTATTTACCATTTTAACAAAAAGGTTGGTTGCCCTTAAAATACCCCCTTTCAGTTTTGCCCACTGTTTTTCTACATCCCCAGCTGTTCCCATCCCACTAACGACTCCCTGAGGTATTGGCCCATCTTCGCAAAGTTAGTCTTCCTAAAGTCTAAGATCCTCACCTTGGAATGGATTCTAACAGCCTTAGTCCTAATACTGAACCACATCATCTGGTGATCACTGGATGCAAAATGATCTCCCACTACAACATCAGAAACACTTTCACCATTGGTAAGCACCAAGTCCAGTATGGCCCCTTCACGTGTGGGGTCTGTTACCAATTGCCTGAATAGTTCTCCCTGTAGAGAATCCAGGATCTCCTTACTTCTAGATGATACTGCAGCAGGAATGTGCCAATCAACATCTGGCATATTGAAATCTCCTATCAGTAGCACTTCCCCTTTCCTAGCAATGCTGCGTATGTCTTCAATTAACTCTCTGTCCACCTCTTCCTCTTGTGAGGGAGGTCTGTATATCACACCAATGCAAATAAATTTCTCTTTCCCTCTTTCTAGTTTAACCCACAATGCCTCCTCTCTTCCTTTTAAGCTCTGTAATTCCAAAGCTTTAATAGTAGTTTTTACATATAGTGCCACTCCTCCTCTCCTTCTTCCTACCCTGTCCTTTCTGAATAAAGTATAGCCAGGTATAGTTACATCCCAATCATGGTTTTCTGTGAACCATGTTTCTGTAACTGCCACTAAATCCAAGTCAGCCACTCCCACCAAAGCTTCAACATCAGGGATCTTATTTCCCATGCTACGGGCATTTATACACACTGCTTTCCATATGTTACCCCTGTTACCCATTTCCATAAAGGTATTTAATGTATCACCTACCTGGGGGCTTTCACTTACCTGGGGGCTTTCTTCACCCATCCCCAACGAATCTAATTTAAAGCCCTCTTCAGTAGCTTAGCCAGTCTACTACCGAAGATGCGTTGACCTTTCTCGGACAGATGGATGCCATCTCTGCTCTGCAACCCTTGGAACAGCATCCCATGGTCTAGGAAACCAAAACGCTCTTGATGACACCATCCACACAGCCATGCATTCATCTCCAGGATGCGAGCCTCTCTGCCTTGGCCTTTACCTTCAACAGGGAGGATTGAAGAGAACACCACCTGTGCACCTAACTGCTTCACCGTCTCTCCCAGAGCCATGAAGTCACTTTGATACATTCCGAGGTATACCTGGCAGTATCATTTGTTCCAACATGGATTAGCAACATTGAGTAATAGTCAGTGGGCTTGATGAGTCTCGGCAAACTCTCCGTAACATCTTGGATTTTGGCACCAGACAGACAGCATACCTCTCTGGACATCAAGTCTGGTCGGCAGATGGACACCTCAGTCGAAATGAAATTGTCGAAATAAAGACGTTATATAGCTAAAAAAGGTACATAAGTAAACTATTTAAGCTTTTAATTAATGAGATGTTCTCACTTCTTTTGGGCCACCCTGTATTTGCTCTCTCGGCCGCACACTGGGCAGAGGGTTTTAACATGTTATCCACGATGACGCCTAAATCTCTTTTCCTGGGTGGTGGTTCCTAATGTGGAACCTTGCATTGTGTAACCATAATTTGGGTTTTTCTTTCCTAGGTGCATAACATTGCACTTGTCCACATTAAATTTCATCTGCTATTTGGATGCCCAGTCTTCCAATTTATCAAGATCCTCTTGCAATTTTTCACAATCCTCATGGGTTTTAACAACTTTGAATAGTTTTGTGTCATCTGCAAATTTGATAACCTCACGCGTTATTCCCATTTCCAGGTCATTTATGAATATGTAAAAAAGCAGTGGACCCAGCACAGATCCCTGAGGTACTCCACTATTCACCTTTCTCCATTGGGAAAATTGGCCATTTAGCCCTACCCTCTGCTTTCTATCTTTTAAACAGTTCCTGATCCACAATAGTACACTGCCTCCTATCCCATGACTTTTTAATTTTGCCAAAAATCTCTCATGAGGGACCTTGTCAAAGGCTTTCTGAAAGTCCAGATACACTATATCAACAGACTCACCTTTGTCTACCTGCTTATTCACACCTTCGAAAAAACATAACAGATTAATAAGACAAGAACTTCCTTGGCTAAAGCCATGTTGGCTGTCTCCCATTAAGTCATGACTATCTACATGTTCAGTAATTTTGTTCTTTATTATGGTTTCTACCATTTTTCCCTGTACCAACGTCAGGCTCACCGGTCTGTAGTTTCCCGGATCACCCTTGGAACCCTTTTTAAAAATTGGCGTTATATTGGCCATTCTCCAATCTTCAGATATTACAAATTATTTTAATGATAGTTCACAGATTACTAATAGTAGATCTGCAATCTCATATTTCAGTGCTTTCAACACCCTTGTGATTTGGGTCCATGTGATTTGTTACTCTTCAGTTTATCAAATAGTTGTAATACATCTTCCAGTTGATCGATATTTCTTTTAATTCTTCCGCAGCATCACCTTTAAATACCATTTCAGTCATGGGTAACATTGCTACATCTTCCTCAGTAAAGACCAAAGCAAAGAAGTCATTCAGTCTCTCCGCTATGGCCTTGTCCCCTCTTAGTGCCCTTTTACCCCTCTATCATCTAATGGTCCATCTGACTCTCTCACAGGTTTTTTGCTATGAATGTACTTGAAAATGTCTTTATTATGTGTTTTTGCTCCCACAGCAAGCTTCTTCTCAAATTCTCTCTTTGCCTGCCTTATCAATGCTTTTTGCATTTAACTTGCCAGTGCTTGTGCAGTTTCCCGTTTTCATCATTTGGCTATTTTTTTTCATTTCCTGAAAGATGCTTTTTTGGCAACAGCAGCCTCTCTGATCTCACCTTTAAACCATGCTGGCAGTTTTTTGGACTTCCTTCCACTTTTCTTAAAGCGTGGAATACAGCTGACCTGGGCTTCCAAGATAGGATTTTTCAACAACGCTCAAGCTTGATGTAAGTCTTTAACCTTTGCAACTGCTCCTTTTAGTTTTTTCTTAACTATTTTCCTCATTTTATCATAGTCTCCCTTTTGAAAGTTAAAAGGTAGTACTGTGGATTTCCTTACCCTCCCTCATCCATTTATTAAATCAAACGCGATCATGCTATAATCACTATTGCCAAGTGGCCCCCAACACTTTTACCTCTTGCACCAGATCTTGTGTTCCACTAAGGGTGATGGTTAGCTGCTATGGCACTGAGATGCACCCTGATCGAATTAGATTTCAATTCTGAGCAGGACAAATGCAGCAAGTACTGCAGAATGAGCTGCAGATGGCAGGAGAATGGATTCTCATTACGCTCTGTACACCAAAGAGAATTTCCTCCACTTGAAGGCATATGCCCTCCTGGTGGAGGGTTTTCTGGGAGGCCAGGAGGGCATATACACTTCATCTGTGAGACTGAAGGGGGCCAGTGCTACCCTTTCAGCATCCATGCAGTTAACATCAGGGACACCAGGTTGGGGTGGAGAAGGGAGTTCCCCTCCTGCGAAAGAAGATCTGACTGATGGCCCAGTGTCATTGGGGGTGCCACTGACAGGGAGAGGATCAGGGGGAACCAGGGCTGTCTGGGCCACCTGGGAGCAACCAGGATTACTGCGGCATGGTCACTCTGAATCTTGAAAAGGCACCTGGCTATTAGAGGCGTCAGCGGGAATGCATAAAGCAGGCCCCTCGACCATGAGACGAGGAAGGCATCCGCTACCACCCTGCTGTGGTGTGGCTGAGATGAGCAGAATCTGGGCAGCTGTGCATTATCCGGGGAAGCGAACAGGTCCAGCCAGGGTCTGCTCCAGAGGCAGAAGTGCCTCTGTGCCATCATGGGATCCAGACACCAGTCATTTGGACGAACGATCCTGCTGAGCCCTTCCGCCATGAGTTTGTCCTCGCCTGGCACGTACACCACTCTCAGGAGCATGCTGTTGCACATTGTGAAGGAGTGGAGGGCTACCGCCTCCTGGCAGAGGAAATAGGAGCCCCCCTCCCTAGTTGTTCACATAGAACATGGTAATCTGTATGAGGACTGAGAGGTTGCTCAGAAGGTAGCGGAAGGCCTGTAGGGCCAGGAAGATAGCACTGAGCTCGAGGAGGTTGATTTGTAACCGAGACACGTCTGGGGACCAGTTGTCCTGAGTGCAATGGCCCTCGCAATGTGCGCCCCAGCCTGCCAGGGAGGCGTCTGTTATCAAGACCTTTTGTGGTCTGGTGGTTGGAAAGTCATCCCCGCCCTGAGATGTTGTGGGGACTGCCACCAGCTGAGGGAGGACGCCAGTCGGTGGATGATTCTTACCCTGTCTCTCAGCTTGCCTTTGGCCTCTGTCCATTGGGATATGAGGCACCATTGGGCTGCTAGCATGTGCGGGCAAGCCAAGGACATGACATGAACCTTTAAGGTCATGTAGCCCAACAAGCGGAGGAGTAGGCAGGCTGGCACCGACTTGCAACTTTGAACCTTCTCCGCTAACTGCATCAGGCGCTGTGTCCTCTCTATCAGGAGGAAGGCCTTGACCTGCAGAGTGTCCAGCTGGGCTCCTATGAACTCAAGGTCTTGAACTGGGGAGAGGCTGGACATGGGGTAGTTGATGATGAATCCCAATTTCTTCAGGGTGTGAATTGTAAGCCTTGTGGCTTGGCTGGCCTCGAGGGCTGTGCTGCCTCTGATGAGCCAGTTGTCCAGGTAGGGCCCCCTGGAGGCACACATGAGCGGCCACAGCTGCCAGGCACTTCGTGAAGACCCTTGGAGAGAAGGTGAGGCCAAATGGCAGCACCCTGTACTGGTAGTGCTGCCCCCCCCCCCCCACCATGAATTTCAGGTACTGTTTGTGGGAGGGATGGACCAGGATGTGAGTGTACACGTCCTTGAGGTCCAAGAAGCAGAGCCAGTCTCCCTGGCGGAGGTAGGGCAGCAGTGTCCCAAGGGAGAGCATCTTGAACTTCTCCCTCACCAGGAACTTGTTCAAGTTGCACAGGTCCAGGAAGGGCCGGAGAACCCCCTGTTCATTTTGGGACAAGGAAGTACCTTAAGTAGAATCCCTTTCCCCAGAGGTGTTGGAGTACAGGCTCCACTGCCCTGTCGCTGAGTAAGCCTGTGAGTTCTGCGATGAGCAAGGCCTCGTGGAGAAGAGGCCGTGATAGTTCTCCTGGGAAGAAGTCTGGAGGGTTCTGCTGTAGATGGAAGTCATAACCCTCCCTCACCACCTGCAAGACCCACTTTGCCCATGGTGATGCTGGACCAGTTGTGGGCAAATGAGGTCAGCCGACCCCCTGTGGGCTGAGGCAGGACTCTTGGGGGAGTGGAAGCCCTGCCCAGGGAGTCAAAAGCTTCCATCCGGCCGGGTGGGAGCTGGTGTTTGAGGCTTGGGCGCCTTGGGCTGCCGGGGCCTCTGTCCCTGGCTTTTAGCTTGTGAGGCCTGGTGCTGCGGCCCCGAGTAAGGCTGGTATGGCCCGGCCTGGTGATAGCCCTTTTTCCTCAGGAAAAGGGGCTTTTCTCCCCGAGGATTTTTTCTTGGGAAGGGTCAAGGTCTTCCTGGACATCCTTTGCCAGGTCACTACCTCAGCCTCGATTTCAGCCACCTTGTCAGACATCGGCTTCTCGAACAAGTTCTCGCCATTGCAGGCGACATCCAACAGCTTTTCCTGCACCCACTGCTCGAGGTCCAAGGACTGTAACCATGCCTGGCGCTGGGCACCGATGCCGGCAGTTGCCACCCTGGCTGCAGACTCAAACCCGTCATAGGCAGCCTTAGAGAGGAATTTGGAACAGTCCCAGATGCCCGCCGCCAGGAACTGGAACCTCTGCAGGGGTTCTGCAGCGAGGCCGGCCAAGAACCCCAAGAACTCCTCATCAGACCTTTTAGGTACATTCCCATGTACAGTTCGTATGTCTGAATCCGGCACCTAAGCATGGCGCTCTGATAAAACTTGCGGCCCAGGGTGTAGAGGGCCCGTGCCTCCCTGCCGAGGGGGAACCAAACAGTAGATTTTTTGGCTTTTCAGTTTCTGCATCGAGGACTCCACCACCATGGAGTTGTGGGGAAGTTACTGTTTATGGAACCTGGGGCCCTTCCGGACGTGGTAGAGAGACACCGAGGCTGACTACCGACACCGAGGCTGGGATCTCTCACATCCTGAGGAGTAGCCTCTTGAAGATGGGTGGAACTGGCACCGTGAGAGTCTCTTTGGGAGGAGATTCATATTGCAGGATCTCGAATTTCTCGGTGCACGGATCCTCCTTCAACTCCGTCTGGACTGAAAGAGCCCGGACCATGTTGCAGATGAAGTCATGAAAGGTTACATCCTCAGGCAGGGAGTGGCGCCGAACCTCCAGGGGAGAGGGCTTGGAGGGGATATCCCTGTGCCGGGAGGTCTCCGGAAAGGCCTCATCCTCGGTTTTCCATTCAGATCCCGAGGGCATCAAGGAATCAGCCTCAGGGGTAGCCCCTAGGAACCAGGGCCCCCTAGAGGATCTGGGGTTGGACTCTCGAAAACTCACTGGGGAGGACCGCATCCCCAAGGAGTGTGACCAAGACCTCGATCGATGCCGAGGACTTACCTGAGGCCGATGGCTCTCGGTGCCCACCTCGACGCCCGAGGACTCGCCCGAGGACTCTCCCGAGGTCTGGGGGGCCCAGTGTTGGGGCCGATGATGTTGGAAAACCAGACATCAACGCCTGCTGCATGGTGTCACGCCCCCTTTCTCTGTGTATAGGCGGTTGCCTGGAAGAGGGGGAAACGTGACGGATTATCCTTGTAAGTGCTGATGTTTGGGGTTTCCGTGTAGTTGTGGGCCAAACGAAGACAGCCAAGGTTTTAAAGTGGTAACAAAAACTTTATTGTTGCACAGGAATCGGTTATCTACCATCCCCTAACCAGAAACAAAAAGTGGATACTTTCTTATGCCAAATAAAGTCCAGAATGTGACAAAGTCCAACCTGATCCTTCTCAGGGTTTGTCAGTTTACATACAAGGTTAGTCCAAACTTCTCTTCAGTTCTGAACAGCTTTAGTTGCAGCTAATCATTTGCATAGCATTCACAATTCCCAGCTGCTTAATGACGTTGAGTTTCACTCAAGCAGAACGCTGCTTCTCTCCGTGCAAACTCAATAGCATGAAATAACTTCTCAGCACTTATCACAAGCATTAATATAACAGCTTCACTCTTGACAACAGTAAGCACAGTCTGCCTCCATCTCAGAATAGCTGCTATCTGATATAGTTGATCCCAACTGCATTGATTCAACTTCAGAGTCAGATATTCTGATTCACATCAGGGTACTGCGGATCAACAGGCTTCCATTGTTCCAATTGGTGTCTAAGCTGTTTCCACTTATAATTCCTTTCCCTTCGTGGTATCTGAGAGCCACTAGAATCACCAGCCTCCTTTAAGACAGTGTTAAGGGAATCCAACTGGCTTAACCTTCTTCTAGTGTGTCTGGCTTTTACAGGTTGGTAAAAAGGCAAGTCTCTGTCTTTGTACTGCTTCACTATCTGTGGCTCAGCAGGGTCTAGCTCTAGCTTTCATCTGCGTAGCACATAATCAGCTGATGGGTTAAGAACAGCTGGGCTACTCCCAGAGCTTCTGCTAGTAACAGGCTGCCTGCACTTGGAACGTTTATGCAGCTTATCATACAGAACTTTACTCTTGCTCAATCTCCCACCTTTACTCACAGCTTCTAGGGAAGACTCTAGGGTAGAACTGCTATCTCTTCTGGGTAAGGGTTCCAGCCTCTCCCCACGAGAATGAAAGTAGCTTCTAACCTGCTTCTCCTTGCTGTTGGGTTTGTGGTGACCTCTCTCCCCCAGAGGAAGCTTTCTCAACTGCTTTCCCAGAGACCTCCGTATCTCTAAGCAATCTGGCTGGCCACTCCCCAAGCACTGTGTGCTATCCTGGCAGTGGTTGCTCCTTCCTTGGCTTCTCTCTGAATCCAGGTCAGAGTCACGTCCTGACTCTCCCACACGAACACTTCCTGTTCTCTCAGGAACTCCTCCTGCTCTCACACAAACTCTCCTACTTCTTCTACTGCTACTCACTCTCTCTGTTACTTCCTGGTTAAGAGCATGGGGCTGCCCTATCCGGTTTGACTCCGCCCCCTTGCCTCTTACGTCAGCTCCCCGGGTTGTCATGGAGCTGGGGTGTGGCTCTCTTACTGCCTTTCTGTGCAGAGAGTTTCTCTGGGCTTGTGCTTTAACCCCTTCCCTGCCTGCATTATTGTGTGCATTTGAGGAAAGCTGTTGTTTTAAACCCCTTTTTCTGCTGTTTAAGCCCTCTGCATCATCACAATGGTCAAGATGGAGGAGATGCTCTGCTCCATGGCCGCCATTCGGGACTCGAGGCCCTCCCTCGGCATAGACACCGAGGGCCTCGGGTCTGACGCTGGCACTCCAGAAAGTGTGTTTTCAAGGAGGACTACAGGTTCACGGGTCCTGGCGCAGTCTCCTCCAGCCGAGGACTCTTGTCTCCAGACTTTCTGAGGGCGCTGCTCGGAGTTGCCTGAGTACCGCCGCGGGACTTTGCCAGGTTTCATCGGAGGCACCTCTGCAGGCTTCGGTGCCTTTTTCTTTTTCTTGGGAGGGTCCTGGGCCATGCCGGTGGAGCTGCCGCTGTGGGACTCCGAGGATGCCCAGACCTCACAGAAAGTGCTGGCTTTGGAGCTCAGCAATGAGGAGACTGGGGCAGAGTTTGATCTCGGGAACAGCTTCCCCTGCAACTCCGACCGCTTTTTGTTTGTTTTGGGGTCATGGCCTGGCACCAGTCGCAGGTGGAGCTGTCATGGTCCGGGCCCAGGCAGCGAAGACAGCAGTCATGGATATCGGCAACTGAGATAGTCTGACTGCAGCGGTCACATTTCTTTAATCCACTGGGAGTCATGGTGGTAGAAACCCCGAGGACGGCACTAAAGCTGCCGGCTCAAGGCAGGATGGGAACCTGTACGCAAACCGGAGAATTTGAAGGATTTTAAGAACATTTTCTGGGAAAATAGAGGACTACATCCGTTGTGCTCCGTGGAAAAAAGGAGACTGAACAAGATGCACCCTTGGGCGGGAAGGGGACCACGCATGTGTGGTAGCATTCCCAAAAGCTTTCTTTGAAAGCTGGGGAAATGCTTCATGCAGTGCTCCGTCGGCGCCAACATCACCCATATGTGAGGACTGACTTCCTGCTTGATCCTGGAGAAAGGACCTTGTTATACCCTGAGGAGTCCAGCATGGGAAAGGAAAGGCCAAGGGAACAAGAAAAGCTCAGGTCTATGATGTATTTTTTTCCCCTGTTTGGAAATGGAAAATAAGAGATATTTTGGGTTTTTTTCTAATACCTGGTGGTGGATGACAGCACATGTCTTTGTTGTGTAGCTGGGGGAAGTGGCACAAAAAGCCTTTCATTCTGTATCTACATAGTAACATAGGGCCCAATATTCTTCTGGGCAGGCTATGCGCCGCTACAGCGCATAGCCCTGCCCATCGACCTTTAACCCCAGATATTCAATGCTGGGATCGTATGTGGCCCTGATATTGAATATCTGGGGATCGCCGCACACGCTGGAAACCGCATTAGGTAACTGGGCAGCAGCGATATTGCATGTTGCCTGGTTAGCTCCTGCCTATCTTTTCAGCACAGATCGCTAACTGGGCAGCATGCAATATCGCTGCTGCTCGGTTATCGATCGTTGCCACATCTGCTCTGCCCCCGGAATGCCCCGATGCTAACCAGATAGCATTGGGGTGCATAGGAGAGTTAGAAGGGGTATTCAACGGCACTAACCGTGTAAGTGCCATTGAATATCTTGATTTAAGGCATTTCCACGGTTTACTGGGCTGTAAACCGTATAAATGCCTTTCGAATATGGGGCTCATAGTACATGATGGCAGATAAAGACCAGTATGATCCATCTAGTCTACCCAGTAAGGTGGTAGAGTGGTCATAACTGCTTAAGGTTGTATCTTCCGCTCCGTGCAAGTCAGCCCCCCTCTATCTATTGAGTATAAAAGATACTTAAGTTTGCTTTGTTTTCATCCTCTTGCTATAAAAGGATCTACTGTGTCTGTCCCATGCCATCTTGAATTCTGTCACTGTATTTGCCCCCACTACCACCATCTGGAGGGCATTCCAAGCATCCACCACCCTTTCAGTGAAAAAATTATTTTTGCACTTAAGAAAAATGCTGGACCGGATTAAAAGAGATTGAAGTACTTGGCATGGTTTTCCATTAAGTGAAGTCCTGAATGGATTACCTGTAAAAGGAGGGCTTGCAACATGTAATCTGGAATGAGCTGGGCACTGGTTGGCTATCAGACCAGGCTGGTATTTGGCTGAGGAGTGCCCAAGCAAAAGGATAGTGCCCAAGGCCCAGTTTGGTGCATCTGGATTATCTTGCATGTCTAAGGATTGAGAAGGCTGCCTTGCTGAGTGTAGAAGCAGAGCCTGGAAATTGGTAAGAATGCATAGCTGGAGTGTTTTATGGAGAAAGATAACCACTGCAAATGTATTAGGTTTGACCTCACTAATCAGGACGCTGGAGCTTGACACCCTATCTACAAGATCCAAGTGAAACCAGGAATTCCAGATGGAGACCTGCCTAGTGGTCAAAGGAACCTCAAAAGTAAGGGGTGATGCTACCAAAGAGCATCCATAGAAGGCACTACATCACACCCTCCATATTCCTCAATCACAAGGAGATGGATGACGCCACACCCCAAGATGACCATGATGACTTGAGCTCCATGGAGACCAGGCCAATTAACTTCCTGACCCTGATCTGAGATGTGCTACAGGTGCGTGAATTTGCATAGAGAGGAGGCAATCCCCCCCCCCACCCAGCATGAATGCTAAAAAAAAAAAAAAATGGGCGATCTAAAAGAATATGCCTTTCAGAGTACAGCAACCCCACGGAAGAGGACAGACAAAATGGCAGCCACAACAGGAGCGGTAGTAAAGGGCACACTAGCAGCAAGCATTGTGATGGAGGGGAGTAGAACTTGCCTGCAGCAGCTGTCCATGGGGCCTGAGGGAGGAGGATCCGTTAGCAGGCCTTCAAAAATGAGGTGAGGGCGCTGTTTAAGGACCTCAACAGTGATTTGTTCAGCTTCAAGGAAGAGCTGAAAGAGTCTGGAGGATCTGCATCAGGAGCTCTCAGAGATGGGGCAGTGGCTGAAGTAGGCTGAAACTCAGTTGAAAGAACAAATCAGAGGAGATAGGGGCCCTGGAACAGTGAGTTGGAGTGGTTGAGCAGCTGAAAGGGTTGCTGTTTGTTAAGCTGAAGGACTTACAGAACCGCTCTCAGTGTAGCAATTTGCACTTCCAGGGCAATACCCAAAGATTTGGACTATGTGGATTGTGCATTGGTGGTGCAACAAATAATGAAAGCGGTGCTCCATGATTTGAGTGAGGGGCTGGCCACTTTGGACTTGCAGACTGATCAGGCTCATCATGTGCTTGGCCCGGCTGGCCCCATTCACCCCAGGGATATAATATCATGTTTTCATGAATTTGGTGTGAAAGAGAGTGTAGCCAGGAAGTTCCGGACTTTGGGGACCTTCCAATGGGAGATGCACAAAGTGGAGGTTTTTGCAGACTTGGTACAAGCCACTCTATGACGCAGACGAGAGCTTACAAATGTACTACAGAAGCTACGTGAGCACAGTATACTCTACAGTGGACCTTTCCCTTCAGTTTGGTCTTCGAGCTAAGGGGCAAGAAGCAACGGGTGAACACACGTGGCAAGGCGGTGCAGCTCCTGAAGGCAGCCGGCACTGGTGGTTTGGGAGCGGAAAGCGACCCCAACACAACCAACCACAATGGCAGAGAATGAGTTTGGGCAGGCGGCATCTCAGGAGGCAGTCAGAGGACCAGGGGAGAAGAGCAGGAGCCCCAACCTGAGAAGCGGGTCACTGTGCAGATGTTTTTTCTTGACTTACCAGGGGAGGCATGGTCTCAGTTTGGAACCTGTACTCTGTTTTTTTCTCTTCTTTTTAGCCTAGTTGACTATGGAGCATTTATTGATGGAAGCCGAGGCCTTGGATGAGAAGTATAGGATGGAGATTTTTGCCTTCAACAGGGCCTTGGGCTTTTTTGTTTTGTGTGGATTGGGGGGGGGGCTCAGTTATGGGGGCCATGGGGATTATTTCTGTGGAAATGGTTCAGTATGCTTTTGGTGTGGAAGGTCTGAGGTGCTTGGAAGGGGATTGGTGATGTGTGTGTGCTTTTTAAGTGGGCTAGTAGGGGGGAGATGGGGGTGGCATAGATGCAGGAAGGGTTGGGGTGAGGTTGTGGTAAAAGGGCCGGTTGGGGATATGTCACAGTCTTCTTTTGGAATCCTGTGAAGGAAATGGAAGGCAGGAGGGGGATGGGGTGACTGTTTGGGGAGTGAAGGGGCTAGAGTGGGAGGAGGGAGTGGGGGATGAGTGTCTGGAAGGATGAGGTTAGGGTGGGGGGGTGCAATGGTGTGGACTGGCAGCTTGGGTTTAGTGGATCCTGGGGGGTAGTTTAAAAATTGTTACCCTCAATGTGCATGGGTTAAATTCTCCTTTAAAACAATAGAAGCTATATAAAGAGCTGTGAGGCTGAAGGCTGATATTGTAATGGTCCAAGAAAGACATTTCTTAGCAATACATGAGAAGCCAGTCAGCCTATTGAAATCTGTGAATAGGCTATTCACTTCTAATGAGGTGAAGAGGAAAAAAAGGGGGTGGGGTGCTGTTTTCTTCTGAGTTTAAGGTAGAGTTGGGGGAGATCATTTGGGATAAACTGGGACAATATATTATAGTTAGGGCTATGGTGGGGGAGGAGTGGTACATATTGGTCAATCTATATGCCCCAAACGGGCCATAGAGATCTTTCTTTGAAGTAATATGTGATAAGATTGCAGGGATAGGGGATGGGACCCTGATAGATGGGGGATATTTCAACATGCCTTCAGTGGAAGGGAGGGACAGTACTGGGAGAGAACGGCATAGGGAGAAACTTCAGAGGTTTGTGAAAGAGTTGGGAGTGGTTAATGTCTTGTATGTGCTGCACCAGGGTAGCTAGCAGTATTCTTTTTACTCCCCTATGCATGGGACTTATTCCTGGATTCATATGATCTGGATAGAGGGAGAAAAATAGGGCAGTTGAGTCAGGTTGATATTGACACAATTACTTGGTCGGACCATACTCCTGTTTCGGTGATATTGCAGGTGGAGGAGGAGAACCAAGATGAGAGGGTGTGTAAGATGTTCAGGAGATGATAAAGGACTACTTCAAGACAAATATACAGAAGGAAGTGTTGTGGAAGAGCATCTAGGATGGTTTTAAAGTGACTGTCAGAGGAGCATTGATCAAATGGTGTGTTAGGCTGAAGAGGGAAAGGGAGACGGAACAACAGCGGTTGTGGGATCAGCTTCATGAATTAGAGAAGGTGATATTTTACTTGCCAGTTAATGTCCTTTCCTTGAGTCCTGCTAGACCAGTCCAGACAAGTGGGTTGTGTTCCCCTACCAGATTGGTGGAGAAAAAGAACTAATGAAAAGCCAAGGTTTCAATGACATCACTCCTGTGCCTCTATTTGCCTCAGCCTCCAGAGGTCCCTTCAGTATAGATCCCAAAGCATATGGAAGATACAGAGCAAGTCTCACACAACCTCAAATGTGGGCAACAAGTTATCAACAGTAGAGAACTATGTACAGGAACGTAGAAACATTAAGGCTGACCATAGAAGATGAGCCTGCAGAGTCAAGTATAAAACTCATGGTAGACCCAAGGGTACCGCAGCAGAAGAACAGAGCAATAGAGTTTCAAGGGTGAGCCCTGGACCTGTCTAGCAGGACTCAAGAAAAGGACATTAACTGGTAAGTAAAATGACATCTTCCATATCATCCTGCTAGACCAGTCAAAACAAATGGAATGTATCAAAGCTACAACATCACTGGGCGGGAAAAAGACAAAGCAACTTTCAAAACTCCTGAGCCAAAGTCGTGTCCGCCTGCCTGTGGACATCCAATCAGTAATGCTTGACAAAAGTAGAAAGTGATGCCCATGTTGCTGACAGACAAGTATCTTCAGGGGCTACCGAGCTCCCCTCCACCCACGAGGACACTTGCACTTGGGTAGAATAGGAGCACAAACCCTCACGAATCAGTTGGTTCCGTAATAGATGCACTGAGGCAATAGCCTTCTTAATCCAGTGCCCTAAAGTTGACTTGGCTGCCGCTTCACCCTTATGTGGGCCAGCAAACAGCAAAAAGATGGTCTGACTTACTAAAGGAACTCGTAACCCCAATCCCACTGGTCCCTCCCTTCGCTTTCTTGGTGTTATCGTGGACTGTTCACTGTCTTTCCGGGAACATCTTTCTTCATTTATTAGTGGTTCTTTTCACACTTTACGACAAATTTGTGTTGTCTGCCCTTTTCTACTTCTTTCTTCCCTCACCATACTAATTCTTTCTCTGATTACTGCACGCATTTATTACTGTAATGTCATGCTTGCCAACCTCCCTCAATACCAGTTACATCGACTTCAACTCCTTCAAAATACTGCAGCCCGTATCCTCGCCCATGTCTCACATACAGACCATATCACTTCTCTGCTTATACATCTCCACTGGCTCCCCGTGGAGGAGTAGCCTAATGGTTAGAGCACTGGTTGGGAACCAAAAGATCAGGTTGAAGTCCCACTAGCATTCCTTCTGGCCTTGGGCAAGTCACTTACCCCTCCATTGCCTCAGACAAATCCAAGTTATCAATGTCCCCTTTTAATGTTCATTACCAAATTTAAGTTACAATGTAAACTGCTTCGACTGAAATGATAAAGCAGTATAAAAAAAACTGTTAAATAAATAAATTCAAAATACTCATTCTGGTCAAAAAAGCAAACTATGCCAGCACCTTCCAATATTTTTCGATCTCGTTCACCTTCATGCTCCTCACCATCTCCTTCGTTCCATTTACACCAACCGCCTGCACCTCCCCTCCACAGCACATGCTCATTTGGAAATCACACGTAACTCTACATTTTTCTTCCTTAGCCCTGCACTCGAATTCTCTCCCATCTGCACTCCACCTGGAACCCTCCTTTCAGAGATTCAAATCCATGCCTTTGACCTCCCTCCTCCTAAGACTTAGTCAAGCTCTCCTCCCTTTCTCTGCCCACACCTATCTGTGTGACTGTGTCTGTCCAATCGATTACTGGCGTCCCTTTCCTCCTTTGGCTCTGTAGCAAAATTGTTTATTTATTGTAAACCACCCTGTTACTTCTGTCTGGGCGGTACATTAAATGTGCAAATAAAGATAAAGAAGCACCCTCTTGACATCCACAAGGCAAAGATCCTTATCCTTTCCCCAACACTGCTCCTTAGAGAAGGAGGGCAGGCACACCACTTGGTACACATAAAAGGGAGACAGCACTTTAGGCAAGAAGGAAGGCACAGGCCATATAGAAACACTTCAGTTGAGAAGGACAGATTAGGATCTTGGCAAGATGGAGCCTGCAGCTCAGGGATCTGCCTTGCAGAACAAATCGCGACCAAGAAGACAGTCTTGAGGTGCCAAATCCTTCAAGGTAGCACACGTCAATGGCTCAAAGGGGGCCACCATCAAGGCACTGAGCACGAGACAGATCCCAGGAAGGGATCACAGACCAAAAGGGAGGACACAGAATTCGACCACTTGGAGAAAACGTGAGACATCAAGGTGCAAGGCCAAGGACTTGCCCACTTCCAGACCATGGAAACAAGCCAAAGTTGCAACCTGAACCTTCAGGGAGCTAAGTGAGAGGCCCTTCTGTAGAAAGCCAACAGGGAGGACATCTTGGTCACCTTAGGGAATTTAGTAAGGCTTGTGTGGCTAAAAAAGCAGTCTTTGCTAAAAGTGAAGATCGCGGAAGGTTACTGGGCAGCGACTGAATATCGTTGCTGCCTGATTAACTTCCTGCTTATCCAGGCAACCCGGATATTCAATGCCAGGTCCAGCTTTGAACCCAGCACTGAATATCCAGATTTAATATCATGCCCTATGAGAGTCATTTTAAAAGTCTTAATTGTGATTTAGATGTCTGAAGACGCGTACATGGATGTCCAAATCATGGAGATGTACCGGGAGCCATTTTACAAATTGCTTTTAAAGATTACTTCCAGTGCAAGGATGTCCAAGTAGACAGGGGATGTGGCAGACAAATGTCTGGGGAGGTGCAGTGGACTTAGATGTCCCCATTCAGAAATGTCAGAAATATCTGCAGGCACATCCACGTTTAGATCTGTTCCAGGCACAAACAGGAATCAGAAAACTGCATGTTTTGGCCTTAAAACATCCAGAGAGTGTAGAGAAGATGGAAAGTTAAGTGATTAGCCTACGATCACAAAGGCCCACACTGCGATTTGAACTCTGGCCACCCTGCTCCTAACCCACTACTCCCATTAGGCTATTAGACATCCCTGTTCTGAAATACTATTCTGGGGACGTCTATATAGACAACTTCATAGATGTCCATATCGGGCCTGAACTTGAATGTGCCTGCTTTTTTTTTTTACAGACATTCTGGCTTGGACGTCCCAGATTGCACTTGGATGTCCTATGTAAAATGTGCCTGTATGTGTATAGTCATTCAAAGCATAAATATTCAAGTATGTTTCCTGTAATAATGCTACACAATTGCCTTTCTGCTTTAATGCCTGTACAATCTTTGCATACTTAATTGGAGAACCCAGACCTGCAACATTCCAAGTAACTATACATAAGTTGTATATCATATCTGAAATACAGATACAAACACATCAGATTAATGGCTAAGTATGGATATGGTTTTATGGGATAAAGATGGCAAAGGGGTGATTGGAGAGACTGTGACAATTGGGTGCTGACAGAAGGCATTAATGGGAAGGAGTGAGCATTGGACTTAAGGGAATAGAAAGGAATTCAGTAGGATGAAAGGCTGTCCATGTGAGAGTGGGGGGATGCGAGGTGAGAATAAGAGAGGGTAAAATGGGTGAATTTGTGGAGAAGCAGTAAGGGGTCTGTATGGAGCTGAAGAATGTGGATGGGTAAAGCGGTGTGATCATTGTACGATTTGTTAGCACCAGTATCTGGGAGTAGGGCTGGTGTTAGGACCTGGCAAACAGGGCAACTGCTCTGGAACCCATGCCACAGGGGACCCACAAGTCTGCCTCAGAACAGTTTTTGCCCTCGGCCCCTACACGTCTAACATCAGCCCTGCCTGGGAGGGACTTCCTTGGAGAGGA
Organism: Ichthyophis bannanicus; assembly: GCA_033557465.1. Lineage (NCBI taxonomy): Eukaryota > Metazoa > Chordata > Amphibia > Gymnophiona > Ichthyophiidae > Ichthyophis > Ichthyophis bannanicus. The sequence continues at coordinate 416,816,345 of CM066037.1, forward strand.
ATGCCTAGTTATCTGATGAAAGGACGGAGGGGGAAGGATAAAGAGAAGGGGTGAGTGGGGGTGGGGAAGGGAGCAGTTCTGGGAGGGAGGGTAATAAGGGTGAAGGGGAGAGAGGCTTGGATGTTTAATTAGATGATGGGGTGGGGGGGGGGGTAAGGAAAGGATGTGATAATGGAGTGGTGGTGATAAAGGGGTATAGATAGTAAGATGTGGACTGGCATCTTTAATGTAAAGGGGCTTAATTCTCCATATGAAAGAAGCTTATTTTTATAGGAATTGAAAGGCTGCAATTTGATGTGTATTCATACAGGAAGGGACCCGGCCTATGGTCGGATATACTGTAATACTGATGGGAGTCAGGCTTCATCTCTGGTCCTTTTCAAATCAAGGCCTCTTTTGGATAATGATCCGCTTAGTATATGTGTTTCCTTACCATTCCCCTAGATGTATCCTTGTTCTCAGCTGTTGTGTTGTCTGTCTTGACTAGATTGTGAGCTTTGATGAACAGGGATTGTCTTTTACATGTGTCTGTACAGCACTACATATGCCTTATAGTGCTATACAAATGATCAGTAGTAGTAGTAGTAGGGAGTGGGAAAAATGCTGCAGGTATTGCGATACTGCTGCATGATAAATGTCCTATTTAAATCAATGATGTGATCTGGGATAACAGGGTAAGGTTCTTTGGGCTGCTTAGAGGAGAAATGTATGATCAATCAATCACTCTGCTCTCAAAATTTAAATTGCTGTTAACCAAACACTAGGGGAGACTGATAAAGGGAAAAAGGGCAGTGTAATTTTGGGGGACACTTTAACATCATTATTAAGGGGAAGTTGGATTAAAAAAACGAGATGGAAAAGGAAGAGTTAGTGAAAAAGTGTAGTTACTCACCTGTAACAGGTGTTCTCCGGGAACAGCAGGAATCAGTCCTCACATATGGGTGATGTCTGCGCCGATGGAGCCCACGTGCAGAGCAAATCCCCAGCTTTCAGAGAAAGCCTTTGGTAATTACATCACGCATGCGCGGTCCCCTTCCCGTCCAAGGGTGCCATCTTGCTCAGTCAAATGACATAGCTAAAAAGACAGCAAAACAAAATATAATAGGACTGCAACTCCAAGGCGAGGAGGGAGGGTCGTGAGGACTGATTCCTGCTGTCCCTGGAGAACACCTTTTACAGGTGAGTAACTATGCTTTCTCCGGGAACAAGCAGGAAGTCAATCCTCACATATGGGACTCCCCAGCTATAGGCTACCGAGAACCCACAGCTGAAAAATAGGCTCCCTCTACGAGAGCCGCAAGCAGCCACAATAGGAATCTAACTGAGAGAGTAGCACTCTGGTAGCCTGACACAGAAGGGTCGGAGGGCAGGAGTTGCCTAGACATCGAAAAGGTTACGGAGTACAGCCTGGCCGAAAGCACTGTCCCGTCGGGACTCCCTATCCAGGCAGTAATGGGCAGCAAAAGTCTGACCCGAAGACCAGGTGGCAGCTCGGCAGATGTCTGCCAGCGGAACAGAGTGGAAATGAGCCACTGATGCCGCCATGGCCCTGACTCGGGGGCCGTAACCTGACCAGGCAATACAGTCTGCCACCCAGGTGGACAGCATATGCTTGGAAACAGCCATCCCCAGCTTACTGGGGGTCGTAGGATACGAAGAGCTTAGAAGCCCTTCTATGGCCCTGCGTACGTTGAATATAGAAGGCCAACGCCCTCTTACAGTCCAGGGTATGCAGAACTGTCTCTGCCTGACTGACATGCAGCCTGGGAAAGAAGGTAGGCAACACCACCTCTTGGTTGAGGTGGAAGGAAGAGACCACTTTCGGAAGGAACTTGGGGAACCTATAGAACCTTGTATAAGGCCTGTCGGGCACAATGGCCTGAAGCTCACTCACTCGTCAGGCCAATGTGAGTGCCACCAAGAAAACTACCTTCCAAGAAAGGTAGCATAGATGGCAGGTTGCCATTGGCTCAAAAGGCGGCCGAGTAAGCTGCCCTAAAACCACATTCAAAGCCCACTCGGTCGCCAGAGGGCAGACCGGGGGCTTCAGCCGAAGTAGGCCTCTCAAGAACCTAGACATCAGAGGATGCGCAGAGAGAGGCTTTCCTTCCACCGGGAAGTGGTGTGCAGCCAGGGCACTGAGGTGCACTCTGACGGAGTTGGACTTAAGGCCCAAATCCGAAAGGTGGAGAAGATACTGTAGTACCACTGCAACCTGGCCGGAGAAAGGATTTGCTTTCTGCTCCTCGCACCAAACCCCAAACCTATGCCATTTGAAGGCATAGGTCTGTCTAGTTGATAGCCTCCTTGAGGCCAGCGAGACCTCTTCCACATTTTTTGGAAGGAGGAGTGGTGCGAGCATTACCCTTTCAGCAGCCATGCCATTAGGTTGAGGGAGCTGAGATTCAGGTGCAGGAGACTGCCCCCCCCTCCCCGGGACAGGAGGTTTGGAGAGCACCCCAGGGGAATGGGGGCCTCCACTGCTAGCTGAAGTAGAAGCGGAAACCAGGGCTGCCTCGGCCACCTGGGGGCTATCAGGATGACCAAGGCCCTGTCCTGGAGAATCTTGAATAGAGAATTGGCCAACAGAGGCGTCGGGGGAAACGCATACAGGAGGCCCACAGACCATGATATGAGAAATGCATCGGCAGCCAACCTGTGCGGGTGTGGCTGCCTGGAGCAGAACCGGGACAACTGGTGATTTTGCGGACTCGCAAACAAGTCCATTACTGGCCATCCCCAGGTCTGAAAAAGCTATTGGACTACTACCTTGTCCAGCTGCCACTCATGGGGCTGCAGAATCCTGCTTAGTCTGTCGGCTAAGTAGTTGTCATGGCCTAGCAAGTAAACTGCCCTCAGATGCATGCCATGTCGGACTGCAAAGGAGCACAGATCCAGGGTTTCCTGATACAGTAGGCGGGACCCCGTGCCACCCTGTTTGTTCACACAGAACATGGCTACTTGGTTGTCTGTCTGCACCAAGACAGGCTGATGAGTCAAAGTCTGACAAAAAACTCGTAGAGCCAGGTGGATGGCACGAAGTTCCAAGAAATTGATTTGTTGTGTGCTCTCGTCCGGAGACCACACACCTTGAGTACAAAGCCCCTGGCAATGGGCTCCCTAGCCCAACAAGGATGCATCCGTGGTCAGGATCCTCGTATGTCGAGGAGCCTGGAAGGGCATCCCCGCCTCCAAGTGTAATGGTTGAAGCCACCAGTCCAAGGACTGTACCAGTCTTCTGGACACTTTGACTGTCTCGGAGGCTACCTGTGGCCTGTGTCCACTGGTCCCTGAGGCACTACTGAGCTGTGCGCATGTGGAGGCGGGCACCTGGTGTTACATGGACAGTGGAGGCCATGTGCCCGAGGAGGTGCAGAAAGTGCCTTGCTGATACCTGGGATCTGCGACTCACTTGGCATGCCAGGGCCAAAAGCCTTTTTGCCCTGTCTGCTGGCAGGTAGGCCCTTGCTTGAAGGGTATCTAGTCTGGCCCCTATGAACTCTAGTTGTTGAGTGGTCACTAAGCTGGACTTGGGATAATTGATTACAAACCCCAGTTGCTGGAGCACCTGGATGGTGCGAGATGTGGCCTGTTGGACCTCCATGGCTGAAGTGGCTCTGATGAGCCAGTCGTCTAGGTTGGGGAAGACAAAAACTCCTTGGAGTCTGAGGAAGGCGGCCACCATCGCCAGGCATTTTGTGAATACCCTGGGGGCGGAGGCCAGGCCAAATGGAAGTACCCTGTACTGGTAGTGATTGCCTCCCACCACAAAGCATAGATATTGCCTGTGGTCTGGGTGTATCAGGATGTGTGTATACGCTCCTTTATGTCTAAGAAGCATAGCCAGTCTCCCTGGCGGAGGTAAGGCAGCAATATTCCAAGTGAAAGCATCTTGAACTTCTCCCTCACCAGGAATTTGTTTAAGTTGCGCAGGTCGAGGATAGGTCTGAGGCCTCCTGTCCTTTTTGGTATCAGAAAGTACCTGGAGTAAAAGCCCTTGCCCTGTAGGTGGTGGGGCACCGGTTCTACCGCCTGATCCTCGAGAAGACCTGCTAACTCCTTCAGAAGAAGGTCCCGGTGAAGGGTAGACCCAAGGAGCTCTCCTAGAAAATAAGGAGGAGGAACCTGGGTCAAATGAAGGAGATAGCCCTGATGGACTATCTGTAGGACCCAGGCATCGGTGGTGATGGCTGTCCATCTGTGGGCATACAGGGCAAGCCTTCCTCCTGTGCATTGCCTGTCTCCTATGGTGAGAGGGGCTATGCTTTGAGAGTCAAAAGCCGCTCCCAGGTCCCTCAGATACATGCCCATGTACAGCTGGTAGGCCTGGATCCGACATGTCAGCATGGAACCCTGGAAGCACTTCTTGCTGAGGGCGTCCAAGTTGCGGGCCTCCCTGCCAGGAGGCACCGAGGAGTGCGTCTTCTGGCTCTTCAGCCTGCACATGGTCAATTCCACAACCATGGAGTTGTGTGGCAATTGTGCTTTTTGAAACCCAAGGCTCTTACGGACTGGATACATCGAGTCAATCCGTCTGCTGATCACCGGCGCTGATGCTGGTGTCTCCCACATGCAGAGCATCAGTCGTTCCAGGATCGGAGGCACGGGTACAGTAAGGGCCCCCCGAGGGGGAGAGTCATACTGGAGGATCTCAAGCTCTTCGGCGCGAGGATCTTCCTCGGACTCTGCAGGGAATGCCAAAGCCTTTGACATGTCCCTCACAAAGTCCAAGAACCTAGTGTCCTCCGGGGGGGACCTTCTCTGAGGCTTGGACACCGGGGAATCTGACGGGACGTCCCTGTGCCAGCAGGTGTCCGGGGACTCTTCCTCCTCCGTCTCCCATCCCGATGCTTTTGAGGAGGAATCGAGAGGCTCCGGCCTCGACCACTCCAATGCCGGTGGAACTGGCAGCAACGACCTCGGCTCCGAGCAGGAGGTCGAGGGAGACCTCGGCCGAGGATCGACTCGAGTATGCATAGTCTCGAGGATCGGCTCGGCCTCCGGGATCAATTTGGACGTCGGTGGCCCAGTGGTCAGGGTGAAAGGACCGGTGAGACCGGCAATCAGCGCCTGCTGCTGCTCTATGAAGGCACTATTATATGCGGTCAGTCTCTGAACGTGTATTGTCACTATTAAATGAGATACGTCCAATGTAAACAAAACCACGGGAAAAATTAGGTTTTAAAAATTACACTTCAAAGCCAACAATTAACAAGCGAAAAAACAGGTCTCAGAACTTTAGCCACCAAGAGACTTCCGTCTGCTGATATGGTGTCTTAGAACATCAATGACCTTTCTTGTAAACTTTTCGCCGTTTTTTGTTGTATTTTCTAATTAGACTACCGCACTCATCACAAGGGCTAATAAATATTCAATATGTTCCATGGGTACACGAACTTCCACACATTGCATAGTAGAGTAATAACTTATACACAACTCCAACATTTGTCTCCTTACTATGCTGCTGAAACTTCACTTCTAAATATCTTGTCCATATTCAGAAGGATTTACAACTTAGCTTTCTTGTGATTGAGGACAGGTGTCCATTGAAGCTTATCTCCATGAGGATCTCAACGCTCTACCTGGGCACCACTGAGGCGTTTCACGGCCATAGTTTCATCAGGAGATCTCACCCGTTAAGTTCTATAATTGAAACAGAAACAGTATATTACTACACCCTTTCCCAAACACACCAAACCCATTAAAATTTTAAAAAGCATCCCATTCTCACTTACAATGCTGCCCACGTCTATAATCTTAGAAATGTCGGCTATTAGCTTCACCAAACTCAGTTTTCTTCAGACGCCGCACATGCGGAATGCCCGGCTCCGACTAACCCCTTTAAACTTCCATCCAAGCACGTCAGCCGACGTCACATACAACTTACCCCACCTACCTACCAACTAATTCCTGAAAGACAGACCTAGACCTTAATTAGCACATACCAAGAGTATCACTTTTCGCTGCTATACACATACCACCCAATCAATAGAGGTGTTAAGGCCATTCGGGCTAACCGTCCCCAGCCTGTAGATCCATCTTTGCTCTCTTATCAGAAGGGTCTTATCAAGTGTTTTACCCACACTAGCCCGATTCACTTTATCAATGACAAAACAGCGGAGTTGATCATATTCATGACCTGCGGTCAAACAGTGGGACACTATAGGGGCTTCCACCTTCCTATATTTCAACCTACTGTGATGCTCACGTATTCGTATTCTCAACGCTCTTATTGTCTTGCCCACATACAAGAGTCCACAAGGGCACTGAATCCCGTACACTACTCCTTCTGAATCACAATCAGTATGGAATTTCAGCGAGTAATCAACCCCATGGTATGTGAAGTTAGTTATCTCCAAGGTAATTTCGCAGACATCACAGTGCCCACATTTCGCAGACATCACAGTGCCCACGGAAGATTGTAAGGATATAGTCATTAGGCGGGCAGACAAGGGGGGAGCGGTGGTGGTGATGCAGCGAGATTACTATGTACAAGAAGCTCTTAGGCACCTGGGGGATAGATTAACATATCGGGAGTTAACAGAGGACCCTCTTAAGTCTTTACAATCTATAACTCAGCAGCTTACTCAGACGGCACTACAAAATAAATTGCTTTCTAAGAAAGAGTTTCATTTTTTGAACACCGTATCCCCTGGTACAGCTAAATTCTATACGGTACCCAAAATCCATAAAAATGTGAAACAACCACCAGGGCATCCTATAGTGTCAACGAGAGGAAGTGTACTAGAGCCGTTGCCTATCTATCTGGATTCTTTTTTACGTCCTTTGTTAAAAACTATACCATCATATTTACGTGACACCACCCACTTTTTGGAGGTTGTTCAGAATATGTCGGAGTGGCTGACTGATCACTACACGATATTGGTCACCATGGATGTCACCTCTTTGTACACTAGTATACCTCAGCATGGAGCCCTAGAGACGGTACAACATACTTTGGCTCTTCGGGGGGATCTTTCAGAACAGCAGTTAGATTTCTTGACGGAAATAGCCCGATTGGCGATCTTCAGGAATTATTTTGTTTCTGAGGATAAACTTTATCATCAAATTTCCGGGATTGCGATGGGCGCGACATGTGCTCCGTCCATTGCAAATTTCTATATGAGTACTTTTGAGGCACGCTGGTTAGGCGATTCCCCATTTACAAGCAACCTTTTGGTTTGGAAGAGGTTCATAGATGACGTGTTTTTACTATGGCAGGGATCAGAAGAGCGATTGGTACAGTTTTTTCAATGGGTAAATGGTTGTGACCCTAACATACAATTCACCCATGTATATCACAAAGACAAGATCACCTATTTAGATGTTGAGATTACCCGTGGTGTTTATGCGTGGAAAACGTCTGTCTTTAAGAAAAAAACGGACAGAAACACGTTTTTGCATTTCACGAGCAAACACCCTCGCCAGTTGAAAGAAAGACTTCCTTTTTCGCAATTTTTGCGTTTTCAGAGGAATTGCTCAGAGACACAGGATTTTAAAAACCGTGCCAAAGGTCTTATTCAGGATTTTCTTGGGAGGGGGTATCCCAAACAAGTGGTGAAGAAGGTCTACTATAGAGCTCTATTTAATAATAGGAGCCTATTATTGAGTCATCGTACTTCATCGGAGGCCACAAATTGGGATTCTGAAAAAATCAGTTTGGTTACGGGTTTTTCACCTTTAAGTAAATCAATACAGCAAATAGTATGGAAACATCAGAATGTACTAAGGGCAGTCCCTGGAGTGGGAGACATGAAAATTCGCTGTGTCTGGCAGAGAGGTAGGAACTTAAAGGATAGGCGTAGCCCGGCGGTTTTGGCCCCTCAAATAATGTCGACTGCTGGCGGAGGTCATAAGAAATGTGGGCACTGTGATGTCTGCGAAATTACCTTGGAGATAACTAACTTCACATACCATGGGGTTGATTACTCGCTGAAATTCCATACTGATTGTGATTCAGAAGGAGTAGTGTACGGGATTCAATGCCCTTGTGGACTCTTGTATGTGGGCAAGACAATAAGAGCGTTGAGAATATGAATACGTGAGCATCGCAGTAGGTTGAAATATAGGAAGGTGGAAGCCCCTATAGTGTCCCACTGTTTGACTGCAGGTCATGTATACGATCAACTCCGCTGTTTTGTCATTGATAAAGTGAATCGGGCTAGTGTGGGTAAAACGCTTGATAAGACCCTTCTGATAAGAGAGCAAAGATGGATCTACAGGCTGGGGACGGTTAGCCCGAATGGCCTTAACACCTCTATTGATTGGGTGGTATGTGTATAGCAGCGAATAGTGATACTCTTGGTATGTGCTAATTAAGGTCTAGGTCTGTCTTTCAGGAATTAGTTGGTAGGTAGGTGGGGTAAGTTGTATGTGACGTCAGCTGACGTGCTTGGATGGAAATTTAAAGGGGTTAGTCGGAGCCGGGCATTCCGCATGTGCGGCGTCTGAAGAAAACTGAGTTTGGCGAAGCTAATAGCCGACATTTCTAAAATTATAGACGTGGGCAGCATTGTAAGTGAGAATGGGATGCTTTTTAAAATTTTAATGGGTTTGGTGTGTTTGGGAAAGGGTGTAGTAATATACTGCTTCTGTTTCAATTATAGAACTTAACGGGTGAGATCTCCTGATGAAACTGTGGCCGTGAAACGCCTCAGTGGTGCCCAGGTAGAGCGTTGAGATCCTCACGGAGATAAGCTTCAATGGACACCTGTCCTCAATCACAAGAAAGCTAAGTTGTAAATCCTTCTGAATATTTATTTATTTATTTATTTTATTTAATTGGATTTTTATACCGCCTTATCATACAATCAAAGCGGTTTAACAAAAGAGAAAATAAGTAATAGTGAAACAATCTGTGATAATATATACATAGTTTGTAAATATATGATTAAATGTCTTGGGAAAAGGTGCAATATATATATTGTAAGCTATACTATAAAGTGAGCTATTGTACAATGTATATATAAATAATTGCTTTCTTAAAAATTAATTAGTTGATTGCATGACCGTAGTGCTCCGTAAACAAAACTGTTTTCAGTTGTTTTCTAAAGTCTTTGATGTCCTGAGCTGCTCTCAGATCATTAGGTAGGGAGTTCCAGATGGAAGTCGCAGCAAACGAGAAAGCTCTCTCAGAGGTCTCCTTGCGTGTTTTTCTGATGTCATTTGAGGAGCTGATTCTATTTTCAGATACACTTCTCCTAGGTCTGTTGCTAATATCTGACCGGATAAGATACGTCAGACTTTTTGCAGAACATTGTTGCTTTATCTTGAAAATATAAATTACTGTTTTGTATTTAATACGAGATGATATTGGTAACCAATGAAGCTCCTTTAAGATAGGAGTTATATGCTCTTTACTTGATAGACCAAAAATTATACGAGCAGCGGTGTTTTGCGCTAACTGTAAAGGCTTCAGTGACTGCTTAGCTAGACCCAGATATATTGGATTGCAGAAGTCAAGTAATGGTGTAATTAGAGCAGGGGTCTCAAACTCAAATTGCTTTGAGGGCCAAATGAGGACTTGTAAAGTAACCCGGGGGCCGCATAAGACGCGGGGCCTCATTTGCATAAGGGGCCTCATTTGCATAAATATTTGCATAATGTTACCATACACTAACTTTTAGTAAACATGCCTCTTTAATGAGTATGGATAAAGAAAGACTAAAAGATTTAGAAACAGGAAGACAATAATTAAACTGGGAACCCCAAAAGCCAAACTTGGAATGTACAACAACACTGTAGAAATAAAACTATAAATTAATTTCCTCTTGTACTAAACAAAGCGCAAACATTAATGATGCACATTTCCCAGAGCTGACATATTCCAGTTAATAAATTCAAAATAAAGAGAGATTTTTCTACCTTTTGTGCATTTTTTTTCAGTTGCAATTGTTCCAGCCACTTTCTTCTGGTTTCTTCATGTCTTCTGCTAACTCTCCATCGTCTGCTGTCCATTTGCCCTTTCTTCTCTCCTAGTTTTTTTTCCATTCTCTCTCTACATCTGCTTTAACATACTAATCTTTCTCCTTTTTCTCTTTCCTCATTCCTATTTCATCCACTCCAATTTTACCCCTCCATCCTCAATCCCCACTTACTCTCCCAATACCTGGCCAATTGTAGATTTGTCTTCTCTCCTAGACAAAATATTTTTCCCCTCTCCATTTCACTTTCCCAGCTCCATCCCATTCTAATCCTCCCCCAACATCAGCTCCCTTCTAGTTCCAGCCCCACCCAGCATCCGCTCCCTTCTAGTCCCTGCATCAGTCCATTTCCAGTCCTATCATAGCCTCACCATCAGCCCATTTCCAATCTTAGCTCCCTCCCCTCACAGCCCATTTCCATTCCAAGCCCCCCTCCCCATCAGCCATTTGCAGTTCAAGCCCCCCTTCCACTCAGCCCATTTCCAGTCCTAGCAACCCCCCCCAGCCCATTACCAGTCCTAGACCCCCCATAGCCCATTACCAGTCCTAACCTCCCCATAGCGCACTTCCAGTTTTACCCCTATCACCCCATTTTCAGTCTTAACCCCCCCAATAGCCCATTACCAGTCCTAACCTCCCCATAGCGCACTTCCAGTTTTACCCCCATCACCCCATTTTCAGTCTTACCTCCCCTCATAGGCCATTACCAGTCCTAACGCCCCCCATCAGCCCACCTCCAGTGCTAACCCCCATCTGCCATTTCCAGTCCTAGCCCCCACCATAGCCCATTACCAGTCATAACCCCCCCTGCCAATAGCCCACTTCCAGCCCTAACCCCCATTACCCCATTTCAGTCAGCCCCTCCATAGCTCATTACCAGTCCTAACTCCCCCCATCAGCCCACCTCCAGTCCTTCCTAACCCCCACCCGCCCATTTCCAGTCCGAGCCCCCACCATAGCCCATTACCAGTCATAACCCCCCGAATATCCCATTTCCAGTCATAACCCCCCCCTGCCAATAGCCCATTTCCAGTCATAACCCCCCTGCCAATAGCCCATTTCCAGTCCTACACCCCCCCTGCCAATAGCCCATTTCCAGTCATAACCCCTCCCCCCTGCCAATAGCCCATTTCCAGTCATAACCCCCCCGCCCATAGCCCATTTCCAGTCCTACACCCCCCCCGCCAATAGCCCATTTCCAGTCATAACCCCCCCCCCGCCAATAGCCCATTTCCAGTCATAACCCCCCCCTGCCAATAGCCCATTTCCAGTCATAACCCCCTGCCAATAGCCATTTCCAGTCCTACCCCCCTGCCAATAGCCCATTTCCAGTCCTACAGCCCCCCCCCCCATGCAAATAGCCCATTTCCAGTCCTCCCCCCCCCCCCCCGGTAAATAAAAAAAACACCTGGCTTCTGCTGCTGCAGCAGAAAATCAGCTGTCCCGCGGCCCCTTCCTCTCTGCCCGGAGATCCCTCATTGTGCTTCATCAGCGGCGTGCTTTTTAAGCCGCGAAGAGAGTATTTCCCTCTCGCGCGGCTTAATCCTATTCACTTTTCAAGCCTCGCGAGAGGGGAATACTCTCTTCGCGGCTTGAAAAGCACACGCTTATGGAGCACAATGAGGGATCTCCGGGCAGAGAGGAAGGGACCGCAGCACAGCTGATTTTGCTGCTTGAGCAGCAGAAGCCAGGTTTAAAAAAAAAAAAATTGACAGTCGATTCTGCCGCTGCCATGGCAGCAACGGCAGAAGCAGAAGCAAGGCTTTTTTCTTTCCCTCCGTCGCGGGCCGCACAATGTTCTCTCGCGGGCCGCATGCGGCCCGCGGGCCGCGTGTTTGAGACCCCTGAATTAGAGCATGACAAACATTGCGGAAGTGAACAGTTTCCAGAAGCGGCCTTAGTCTTCTGATGATTTTCATTCTATAATAAGCGCTTCTAATCGTCTTGTTTATGTGTGATCTGAGATTTAATTCCTTGTTTAGAGTAACTCCAAGATATTTCACTTCTGATTTAATAGGAATAATTGAATTATCTATCTTGATGACAGGTGGATGTGCAAAATTTTGGTTACGAGATACAAATAATGCCTCTGTCTTGCTGAAATTAATTTGCATATTGTTGGTTTTACACCAGGTGGACATTTTTGAATATGGACAAGATATTTAGAAGTGAAGTTTCAGCAGCATAGTAAGGAGACAAATGTTGGAGTTGTGTATAAGTTATTACTCTACTATGCAATGTGTGGAAGTTCGTGTACCCACGGAAGATATTGAATATTTATTAGCTCTTGTGATGAGTGCGGTAGTCTAATTAGAAAATACAACCAAAAAACGGCGAAAAGTTTACAAGAAAGGTCATTGATGTTCTAAGACACCATATCAGCAGACGGAAGTCTCTTGGTGGCTAAAGTTCTGAGACCTGTTTTTTCGCTTGTTAATTGTTGGCTTTGAAGTGTAATTTTTAAAACCTAATTTTTCCCGTGGTTTTGTTTACATTGAACGTATCTCATTTAATAGTGGCTCTATGAAGGCAGACATACTGCGCTCCAGGGCCACCATTCTGAGACCGAGTCCAGAAGGTTCTGCAGCCACCGGGTCAGGTCCCGACACCGGTTCTCCCAGGGAGGAGTCCTCGACGAGGACTGTTACCTGCCTCAGCTGCTCCGTATCCCGTCAAGGAAGCTTTGCTGGACGCTCCATCTCCGAGGATCCGGGTTGGTGCTCGGGGCTCCGCGACCGGTCCCAGGGGGACCTGGCCGTTCAGAGCCATCCAACGATGCAGCCTTCGAGGATTTTTTCTTCCTTCAATGTTCCGGCGAGGGAGACCCCCTCTCCGAGGAACCTCTACGGCGCTCGGGGATGAAGTGTTCCCCCTGACACGTAGAGGCCTCAGACGAGGTACGGGCCCATGAAGGCACAGACTCAGCAAAAATCCTATCATGCTGCTGCTGGCGGCTTCTCAGGGCCTTCCAGGACATCTTCCTACACGGGCCACAGACCTTCGGGTCATGGTCCGGCCCAAGGCACCGGAGACAGCAGTCATGTGTATTGGTGAGAGACATTAGTTTTGTACACCGATCACATTTTTTAAACCCGCTGGCAGCCATTGGGGGAAAAAGGGCCCCTGCAAGGTCGAAGACCCGGGCTGCCAGTGAAAAAGAAAAAGAGCATGAACGCTAGTCACTAAGGACAAACCAAAAAATCAAGCCGGACTCGATACCAGTGTACCGAGCCGAAGGCGGGAAGGGGAACCGGTGTCGATCCGGAAGGAAAAACAAATTTTAACTATTTTAAACACTTTTTTCACGGCGATTATTGGACAACATCTGAAGGGCTCCACGGAAAAAAAGAGACTGAGAAAGATGGCACCTTTGGGCGGGAAGGGGACCGCATATGCGTGACGCAATTCCCAAAGGCTTTCTCTGAAAGCTGGGGATTTGCTCCGCACGAGGGCTCCGTTGGCGCCGATGTGACCCATATGTGAGGACTGACTTTCTGCTGGTTCCCGGAGAACTCATGCAATTCATTAAGGAGTGGATGCAGGCTAATGGATTTGTGGATGTCTGGAGAGAATTGAATCTTATGAACAGAAGGTACATTTTCTGCTCCCATCCACATGATAATTACTCGAGAATAGATATGATGTTGGTGGAAAGAAATGGAATGAATAGAGGGGACATGGGCATCAACAGAATAACATAATTTGGTCTGGTCATGCAATGGTCTGATGCAAAGTAAATCTGGGGGTAGAAGGGAGGGTAGGGGTTTTTTTGAAGACTGATTGAAAGCTTATTGAGAGATAATAGGGGGAGGAGTAGCCTAGTGGTTGGGGCAAGGTACTTCAGGCCAGAAGGTCAGGGGTTCAAATCCCACTAGAGGACAGCAACCTTGGGCCGGAAGGACTGGGGTTTCTAGTCCCACAGATGCTCCTTGTGGTCTTGGGCAAGCCACTTAACCCTCCATAGCCCATGTTCCCTGTAAGTATTAGTTTATGTGTCTCATATCCCCACATGTTAAATGTATCCCCCAATTGTGTTGTGACCGCTTTGATTGAAGGATAAGGCGGTATACAAAAACTGTCTAAATAAATAAATAAAAATAAATAATAGGGTGTTTCAAGTTATTAATAATACAATAGAGGAATACCTCTATCAGCAAGAATTCTGTAGACCTCAATACTTTATGGGATGCTTTAAAAGTGGGGAGGGGCTGATTATGTGGGGATTGCAAAAGAAAAAGCAAAGGAATTAATAAAAACAGTTGAGCAATTGGAGGATCAGCATAAAAGGAGGCGGAGAGGGAAAAAGGTGTTGGCTCAGCTGGAAGTTCTTCAAAATATAAGTCTAAAACCTGGAGACAAGGCCCCAGGGTTAGATGGTTTAACAAGGAAATTTTATAAGACCTTTGCTCCTAAATTAGCCCCAGTTTTAGCAGACTTTTTAGTTAAGTGATAGGGTGGGGGTGGGGGGGGGTTATATTACCTGAAATCCATGGGAGAGATGGGGATAACGGTTCTGGAAAAACTGGGAAGGAACATTACCATGTGCGGTTCTTATAGGCCTATCTTTGAACGCTGATGTAATGGTTTTTGCAAAAACCCTGGGAAACAGATTAGCTCCTTTTTTTTTTAATTAAGAAAAATAAGACACACATTCAAAGTCTCAAATCCGCATAAGAAAACAATTCACATTGATAACAGGAAAACTAAACACCCAACTCTTCTATTAAACCCCCCTCCCCACCCCCAGAGAACATTACAACACACTTAGTACAGGACAGTCACATTTTAAGAAATACAGTATCGAACAATTTAACTCCTTGCAAAAGGACAAAGCCATTATATCCCCAAGGGTCCAAGTGAGGACACCCCCCTTCACCAAGCCCAAACCTCTATCCCCTCAGTATGTCAAACATACCCAAACAATCAATTAATTTGGCAAAAGGGGACCAAACACTTTGAAAATTAGATTCTGCCGTCACATAGCAGTTAGCTTGGCCATCCCCTAGATATATTTGACCTTCTGGACCACCAAGTCTAAGGGGGGAACCTCGGGATGCCTCCAATACTGGGCCAAAGATAGCCTTGCGGTCATCAACAGAAATCTTGTTAAAAGATCATAAAATGTCCCCCCTCCATCCCCACTCACACACAATAAAGCAGAGATAGCTGAGGGAAGGATCCACCTCTTCTGTACTCAACAAATAAGAGGAGACCCGCTCCCAGAAGGGCAAAATAGGTGGGCAAACCCACCAAATATATAGGAAAGAACCCTCTTCCCTACACAAGCGCTAGCGCCATGACCCAACCTCTTCAGCTTCTCTAGGGTATAATTCCACTGATGAAACACTTTATAAGCATTTTCAATCAAATACACTACTTGTAGTCCCTTGTAGAAGTGTTGGATCATAGAAATCCAATCATTAAAGGTCCAGTTCAACTCTAAATCCGATTCCCATTGAGAAAGATGCAGAAGCTTCTCACCATCCCTCTCTCCCAGAGACTTATACAACTTAGAGAGGCAACCCCACATGGAGTCCCCAACAAAAACCAACTCCAAGGGCTTCATCACGCCTCCTCATCAAGCCCAGTCACTCCTTCCAATTAATGGCACACTTGCACTTACTGATACCGGTCACGCTCCTCCAGGCCATATTCACACTGCAGATCAGAGAAGGGGGTCACTTTACCATCCCTCAAAAACTGTCCCAAGTAACACAGGCCCAGAGTATCCTATCGCTTGAAGGTGTGGTCTGTAAGTCCCAAGGGAAGACAGGAGTTGTAACAAAGCAGAGTAAGTGGGAACAACTGCTGATTCCCATAATGCTTCCACCTTTGCTTATCCCAACCACGCAGCGTAAGGCCCACTAAAGGGTTTATCTCTGTCAGAAAGTCCAAATGCAAAGGGCTGCACCACAAGAATGGACACAAGGGCCGAACCCCCACTGGGCCCTGCTCCAAAGACACCCATTCCTTCCAGGTCAAAGGATGCTAATCCACTGCACCCCACCGCCTCATAATAACACTGTAGATCCGGAACGGCAAGACCACCCTGCTCACGCGAGTGGAAAAGAACCAGACGAGCCAACACACAAATGACATAAAGGTCCTTCTGCCATCAAAGAGTGCGCAGGATCAGACAAAGTAAATAATAAATCATCCGCAAACATGGATAATTTATGATCACAATTTGGCCCATGTATCCCCGCAATATCTTCACGGGAGCGATGTATTGCATCAAAGGCTCCATAGACAGTACAAATAATAACAGGGATAAAGGACAGTGCTATAGGATGCGTGTATAGCACCTGAATCCACTGCCTAAACAGCCCCCAAGTCCAAACTTCTCCAAAACCCGAAACAGATAAGGCCAAAATACCCTATCAAAAGTCTTTTCTGCATCAACAGTAAGAAGCAGGGCAGGCCCCCCCCCCCACCCGATTTTGCAATCCGGATTAAATTCAAACTCTTCTGCACATTATCAGAGCACTGCCTCCCCAGAATAAACCCAGACTGGTTATAGTGCACTATCTTGGATAGTAAAGGTTGCAAATGGTTAGCCAGGACCTTGGCAAAATTTTTCGATCTATACCCAAGAGTGAGATGGGATAGTATGAGCCACATTGCAAGGGGTTTTTCCCTTCCTTAAGTGACAAAGGGACACCTGTGGCCCACATTGAAGGAGGCATCAGCTACTCCTTCAAAAAATTATTATATACACAAATAAGCATATCCACCAGCTGATCCTGAAAGGGTTTATAAAAAAATTTGAATACCCATCTAGGTCCAGGGTCTTCGATCTCGGCAGGCCCTTAGTAACTTGTAAAATTTCCACCCCAGAAATCAGGCACCCCAGCACTGCCCTCTCCTCGTCCATAATGCTGGGGAGCATGCATCCCTCTAGCTACTATCAGTGGAGACCACTTAGGCCTCCCACTCCAAAGTATAGACTTCCCTGTAGAACTCAACAAAGCAGTCCTGAATACCTCCTGCTTTACCACTTCAGCCCCCTTTTTATTCTTAATCCTCGAAATATGGTTCTTTGCCCAAGCTTTTTTCAGACAGAAAGTCAACCCTTTCCCTGCTTTGTTTCCAAACTCAAAATGCTCCTGCCCCAACCTATCCAGCAAATCGAATTTCATCCAACTGGAAGTCATTCAAAGCCCACCTCTTACCAGCAAAGTCCGCAATAACCTTAGACTCCGGATTGCCCTGCTTCACAAGCCCCTCCAATCTTGCAATATCACCATGAAGGGAAAGCAAAGTCTTCTCCTTTTCCCTTTTCTTATGGGCACTGAGGCTAATCAGGTGACCACGCAACACAGCCTTCAACCACTGTTCCCTCTAAGCTGTGCGCGTGTGCGCGCTGTCATGATGCGGGCACTAATAAAGTTGGTTTTAAGAAAAGAAATCCTGTTTTAGAAGAACTAGATGTGCAGTTACCTCCTGGCACAGCTAGAGGGAGCAGGAACAGACACACTGATCCTAAAGAACCTAATCTCACTGATGACCTGCAGCTGACAGAGAACCAGGAAGTCAGCAGCCACGGATCTCTTTATAAACCAGAGCAGAATGCTTCTGGACAGAAACAGAAAGAGAAACGGCAGGAGAAGAGGAGATGGCAGCAGTTGCAAAGAGAGCAATGGAGGAATAAGCAGTGGAAACAACAGCAGGAGCTGAGGAAGGAAGAGAAAGAGGAAGAAGGAACTGGAGTTAGAGGTGAAACGGCAGTAAAGCCTGGAAGCTATCAAGGACACAAACCTGATTGCTGTGGAAGAAGCCAAGCTGGAACAGAAATAGACCTTACAAGGTGGGAAGCCATAAAACCCAAACTAAACCTGTTGTGCAAGGGGAGTTTGGTGGAAGTTACTCCAAGGTAAGAGGCCCTGCCACGCCTAGTTCCTATACTCTACCTGTTTGTGATATAGAGAGAAGAAAGCAAGGAACCAGAGAGGGAGGTTCTGAGAGAGGCTTATCTCTAGAAGATCACTACCCAGTTTTACCTACTCGGAGGGAGAAGCAGTTGTACAAACAACTGAAGTTTTTACCCAGGGAGCCAAGGTATGAGACAGTAAAGTTTAACTGTAATGATTGCACTGCTAGAAGCCATCCTAAAAGAAACGTTCCTTTTAAAAGAAGCCAGAGTAAAGACTGGTTCACCAGTTTACCGCCAGCTTTGAGAGCCCCTGCTTATGTGGAGCAAAACTCCCAAGCTGAAGATTGCCATACTGGAATAGACAGGGATAGTGAAAGCACATTGGATCTGTATGGGGCAGATGATTTAATGGAAGTGGATTTTCCAAGCACTATTCCCTTACCTTTACCTGAAGACATGGAGTGTAATTGGTGCACTGCCTGTGCTCAAAACTGTGCATGTTACAAAGAAGAATAAATGCAATATATTTTGATTGTTTAACTATTCTGAATATCACTTTGAAGAAGCCTGCTTTGAACTGTGAAGTAACAGTTGATTAGCCAATGAACTTTGGTACCTTTTGAAACAAAGGACTGTTTCTATTATCAAACTGTCTCTTATTTTGAACCTTGCTTTTGAACGGGGAATAAAAGCCTTTATTACCCTGCACTCGGACTTTTCATTCATTCATAGCGCTACCTAGTGGCGCACCTTCTTTGTGTCCGCGACACCGTGTGACAGCGTGCACACACCTCGCCGAGCGAGCGCACATACTTTATAGCAGAGCGCACAAAAATCACGGTTCTGATTGTGATAGAAAACAACACAGACATCTTAAAATTTAAAAGTTGCTGTGTATTTACGGTTTTCACAAGTTCTAGAATATTATCTAGTGCAATCAATGTGGTGTACATACTGTATTCTGACGTGTAGTCAAATTTTAAAGTATAGAACTCAGAGTGTCGTTATGTGACACACAAAAATTTAACCTTCCCTCAAAAGATGCACAGCTGATATTTTATGCGCACACAGCCTACAGAAAATTAGAGGGAACATTGCCTTCAACCTCACCCACAATACACTAGGTGTACAGTCCTCCATATCATTAATACTCAAATATTCCTGTATTACCCCATGTAGCTTAGAACATATCTCCGGGTCCTCCAGAAGAGTATCATTGAGCTGCCAAATGCCCCTAGGGTGTTCAGTGGAGGCCAATACTAAGTCTACCCACAGAGGCGCATGGTCCAACCAAGTACTTCGATCTGGCTATCCTGAAGCATACCTCCCAAAGCCTTGCTCCCCCATAGATAATCAATCCTAGAATACGAATCATGGGACCCAGAATAGAACATGCAGTCACGCTCACCTGGATGTGTTGCCCTCTACAAGTCTTCCATCTCAAAAAGGAGTGACCATGCCCGCAAACTCCTATGACCGGGAGTGTGCATAGCTCCTTGGCCACCAGAGGTGTCCATTCATGGTATAACAGCCAAGTTAAAATCACCACCAACCAACACATGACCTTCAATGAAACCACTCCTCACTTGGGCTACGCGATTGAAAGGAACCCCTGACCCACATTAGGAGCACACACACTGCCTAGCGTATATTTTTGTCCCCATAACTCACCCTTCACAAATAAATCGCATCCATCACGATCTCTACAAAGAACAAGGGCCAGATTTTGAATTGGGTGGTGCTATGCGCCACGTCAGCACACAGCCCACCGCCCTTTCTCCCAACCCGGATTTTCAATGCCAGGGTCATTGAGGGTAACAGCTCTCACAGTCCCCATACTACCCTGGAGGAAAATATCAAAAGTCTGTCCTGCCTATAGACCTCTGATCCTCTTACCCTATCCCCCCCAACCCACCCCCACCCCTACCACTTCCACTACACACACCACCACAGCGACCAAGTTCCCAATTCAGCCACTCAGCCACCCGACTTAAATGAAAACTAAAACAAAGACCCCGTCTAGTAACAGCAACCAAAGAAACCAAGGTAAACTCTCTCACATCTCTGAATCTCACTACAAACACACCATCTACTGCACCATCTGCACTCTCTTCACCAAAGAGTCACATAAAATCCGACTCACATATGAGCATATTTGCAAAAAGATATTAAGTCCAGCTCAGTCCACAAATCAAACTGGAGGATCAAAACTCCTCTATGGACGATCCACTTGGTGATGAAGACGCTTGCTGCATTGTTGCACACGTTCCCACTGCGATTTAGAGACCCCTGATTTCTTGGGCTTTGGGGGTCATACTGGTAAATCAGTCTACCCAGTGACTTTCAAAAAGTTAAGAGCCTCTTCCAGGGTCCATGCATAGACAGAGTAGCTCCCCAGAAAAAACTGCAACCCACATGGGAAGGTCCATTTATACTTCAAATTACTCTCCCTTAATCGTTGAGTGATCGAACAAAAGTCTCTGCATTTCCATGTAGTCATTGTCATGGGAGAATGTACCTATTGAAATATTTGGGACCTATCTTATGAGCAGCTTGTAAGATCACTTCTTTGGAAGCAAATTCATGTAAACACTCTAAGATGTCTTGTGGTTACTTTTCCGTGGTTGACCAAGTGTGCGGTGTGCTCTTTCACTTTTAAAGCACAGCAGCCCCAGATCCACATGGGCCTGTTGGATTACTGCCCTGAACACTTGCTTAGTCAGGTCCAAATAGTCTACTGGGGTCTTAGACTCAGTAATCCCCATATCCTCAAGTTAGAGTGACATGATCGGTTCTCTAGATCTTCAAGCTTTGCCAACAAAGCCTCTTGTTGCTCCTGAAGAACTGTAATCTTAGAGGTGACCCCCGCCAGGCTCTCCTCGTGCTCCTCAATTCACGTTGCGGTATCAATGACTCACTGGCCTAACTCATGGAGATCAGATCTAATATCAGCCCTCCATGTTTGAAAATCTTGCTGGAGGGCACCCACATCACTCTTAAGATCCATAAACCATTGTTGCACCTCCATGCGAAAAGCAGCAAGGTCCTCAAATTCTCCTGCTCCAAGCTCACCCTGTACAGGATCCTTGCCAGAGGGAACAGAATCCAACGCCGCTGATTTTTGTTTCTCACCAGGACCTTGTAGGCAAATGCCTTTAAGTCCAGAGGCAGTTTCTTTAATGAGCTGGACATGACTAAATTTCAGGTAGCTGGAGAGCAAGTCAAGTAGGCCTGATACTGGAGAGAGTCCATCAAAAAGGATGGGTTATCCACAACAAATTAATAATAAAAAACAACTGCCTAAGGGTAAAGTCAATGTAGATAAAGACCCTTAATAAATCACATCACCCACCAATTTTACTCAAAATAGTTTTTTAATAACTTCTACAATTCAATACATACTATATAAGGCAATAAAGACCTCAGGATGGCCTCGCCCCTACATGTGGCGAAATCAATCATCATAGGGTTAAAGCAAACATTTACATCACAGGTCATTAGCCTTCTTTTTACCCAATTTCAATTACAAAATTCTCTCATCAATTAATTAGATTACATCCAAAAAAGTACTTTTAAGGATTCTTATAATATATGAAACTACAACTACACTAAAACAATTACACAGCGTCTGCACTTCTACATGAGCCTGGAAGATCGGGACCACCAATACGATAACCTAAAGGAGAATTAAAGAACTTCATAAATAAAAATCTTCCATACCTTCATTACAGAATTAGTAATCACTTATCTGCAAGGTCTCCAAACTCCAACACAAGTCGATGTCCAAACGTAACAGCTACTACACCGCCACATCCAACAATCTTCTTTGTGGTAATACGTTATTCACACCTCACACCTCAACAAAAGCTTCTGTTTCACCTTAAGCAGGCTTCTTCAGGAGTTCCTAGAACATCTTTATCAACCACATTAAAGAATCCGGATATAGAAAATATCCACAAAACACTAAGGGGCATGTTTACTAACAGGCCGGTAAAGTGCGGGTCGCGGTAGAGTGAGTGTGCCGTATAAGGAGTGGGCGTTCCGTCCT
Source organism: Ichthyophis bannanicus (assembly GCA_033557465.1). Taxonomy (NCBI): domain Eukaryota; kingdom Metazoa; phylum Chordata; class Amphibia; order Gymnophiona; family Ichthyophiidae; genus Ichthyophis; species Ichthyophis bannanicus. The sequence continues at coordinate 416,838,189 of CM066037.1, forward strand.
GAAGAAGAAAAGCCGTGATTGACAGATGCGCTAAGGTGCGCGGCGCCCGTGTGCGCTCCGCACCTTACCGCAAATGAGAGCCGAACGGGAGGCATATGTGTCGCGCTGATCAAACAGAAGGACAGAGCCACAGCACAATGGTTGAAGCACTGACCAATGGTGCAGGGAGCAGGGGTTCGAAACCACACAATGCGCAATGGCTCGCTGAGGTGTTAGTTTATGAGGCAGAGGAATACTGGGCCAAATAAAGCAGCCCGCTGAGTTTTGTTTTGGCACACATCAAAACTGGACGGGATAAGGAGGCGCGCTGATGTTTTTATGCGACATTTGAATGCTGGGCGGCATAAAGCGTCGCGCTGATGTTATCTGGCGGCATATTACTACTGGGCGCCATAAGGCGGCGCGCCGATTTCGGCGGCAATCGCATAATGGAAGGTATAAGTGGGGCGCTGATGTGCAAACAGAAACACAGAGCCACAGCACAATGGTTATAGCTCCCACCAATGCTGCAGGGATCAGGGGTTCAATCCCCACAGTGACTAATGCAGACTGCTGTGTGCTGTGTAATGTTAGGAGGCTGATATATAATGGGTGGCATAAGGCGGTGGTATGCTGGGCAGAGAGCGTTGCGCTACTGTTTTCTGAGTCATGTCAATACTGAAAGGCATAAGTGACGTGCTGATGTGCAAATCAGAGAGCAAAGCTGCAGCACAATGGTTACCACACCAACCAATGCTGCAGGGATCAGGGGTACGATACCCAACAGTGCAAAATGAAGATAGCTGGCTGAGGCAGTAGCTGTTAGGGGTAATATTGTTTTAGGAGTACCGTATTGTATATATGTAGAATCATAACCGATAGCAAATACACTCGCAAAGCAGTGTAACAGAACGTCGCCCATAGGTTAATGCAGAGGGCACATGTGAAAATGCAATGTCCGCCATGGCACCCTACAATGTTGGTGAAAGTGTAGCCAAGTGTGCTATATGAGGCAGGGTAAGGTGAGAGCACTGTCCCAGATGGCAGCAGTGTGCATTGTAACGTATGGGAAATGTAAGTCGGTGTGTTGACCAAGGTCTGCCATACCTGATTTGGCAGGGAGGGGCTGCAGACAGGGGCAGGCGACTGATATGAACAGGGGATTAGAGTGTATCTTATCTTGTAAACTGCCCTATTCCCGTTGGAGTACTACAGCTCCATTAAACTCATGCTCTGGGGAAGAAGCCAATACTCCTCTGTTGTGAATGCTGACAACTTGTGCAGATAGTGAATGATGGAGGGGTGATCATGGTTTGAATGTTCCAGTGAATAAGGTTGGCAGAGGTATGTCAACTGTCTGTGTGCAACTGTACAGCAATCTGTGATGCTGTCTCAAAAGAACTACCCCCTTGTGCCAGATATTAATGCACCTTTTATGGTGTTTCAGAAGGCACACACGTTGCTAGGAAATGAAAACCTCATTCTCCACAAAGGCCATGTGGAAAGGCTGTCAACTCCCAAGACACTATTGTATGTAACCCATAAGCTGTGTCAATCAAAGGCATGGCAAAAGATGCCCCAAGGATGTAGAGATGAACCCAGAAACGTAACCCAGTAGCACTAACATCCCTCAGTTGGAATGGCAAAGGAGGTATGTGGCAAACCCACACGTAACACAAGCACTGCACAGAGCTAAAACACAAAAACAATACAAAAGTAAAAGAGGGATGAAGATCAGTTGCTGAACTGCAGAAATCATCCCCAACCCATGTGGCACCCATTAAAATGGACAACCCAGTTGAGGGTACAATATGCTCACAGCACACATCAGTACATATATGACCCTCAAACAAATGTTAAACACCTTTTATGGAAAAGCATACAAATATAAGACACCACACAGGAAGCACACTAATGACCACTACCACAAATCACAATGGCTAAACCGGCATGCCACACCAACAATGTGAGCTCCTTAGCAAAGACTGCAGAAAGAAAGAGTGCAGTCCATTAAACAAACCGCCTGCTGACTGTCAGGACAAGCAAACACCAAAAAGTAAGCATGATGAAATGCACATGCAGAGCTGCTAATTACTCATACAATTGCAGTCTGTATTTGTGATGTGGTGCACATGTGCACACACAATGAAATGTTCTGCAGTGGATACAGCATGCAAAAGAGGGGAAAAATATACCACAAGGGCAACAGAGGACGGTATGTGGAATATGTTAATAATTTGGATCAGGACATGAGAAAGTTCCACATGTAATCAGGTGTAACACACAACACCTGAATCACAGAAAACCAAAACCCCCTGATGTGTTGCCATGTAAACACCCTAAAGTGGGACACCTCTGAAACGAAATAATATGTGATGGCTAAGCAGCACACAGGATGCACCTTGACGTACAGTGAGGAGAGAGAAGGGTGTATGTAGAGGTGAGGAACCTGCTGTTACCTCATGGTACAGTCAGCAGATTAGAAAACAAAGGATATAGCACATGTGCTAATCAAAACAAAAACATACAGAGTAGAAACACATGACTGTAGCCACTCCCAGAAACAGTACACTGAGTACACAGTAACACACTGAGCACACTGAGCCAAGCATACTAAGCACACTGTGTGGCAACCGTGAATACCCAGTGAGGTTACATGTGTCTGCCAGATACACAGCTGTCACTGTACAAGGATGCGAGCACAGGTGGCACATGTACATGTGTGGCAAATGGCCCCAGACAAGTGTTAATGTGATCAAAGAGAGAAGGACTAACCTACTGTTAACAAAATGGCCTTGGACCCAAGCAAACACTGATCAATTCCCACTAGCACCCCATGTGGCCTAGGTCAAGTCATGTAACCCCTCATTACCGTGGAACAAAGACCAGTTAATCCTCATCCAATGATATTGACAAAATAAACAATGCAGTCCCTGGGTCACAAAGACGCAGGACTGAGAAACAGGCAATGCAATGTGTGCCTTTGTATCACCCTGCTCAATCACCAAAAGAGCCACATGTATGTGGAATAAATATCTTTATTTGGTATACACATCACAAATAGTGTAGTCAGTGCCATCATAATATGAAGGTGAGTGCATCTCTGATGGAATATTGAAACCCCTCTAATAGGGCATAAATCTAACTCACACAGAAAAGTTAATTCAACCACCACAAATGAAGAGCATGAGATATAATGTGCAGCCACTGCATACAATGCACTGGGCAGCAGACCCCCAGCCCCTACCTGATTCTGCATGCTGCAAAGGTGTAATGCACATATGAGTGCATGTAGAGAGTTGGCGCTGCATATTGAGGACACAACACACATCATGTGTCCCTCAAACCATATCCATCTTGCAACACAGGAGACAACCAAACCAAAAAAGCCTATGTTGAGAAAATGTTTTATTGTGAAAATCACGCTGGGAAAGTAATGTGTGTGGTCTCACATAATGTCTGAGCTAGGAATCAAAGCTGCAACAATGTAGACACAAACTCTCCTCAAAATCACAATGAGTATATGCAACAGGTAGGACAGGCACATGAACACAAACAAAATACAAACTCAACTACCTTCCCAACCTATACATATACCACCATGAAGGAGGTGGCCCTGCAACCTTTTCAGAGTAGACAGTGTTTGGCCACATATAACATAATACATGGAATGCACAATTGACGAAGTGCAACGGTGACCCACATTGCCACACTGCAAACATCATGTCGCAATGTGAGTGTCTCTACCACAGGGCATAGCCTGGACTGTGCACATGGGAAATGCAAGGTGTTGACATACATGCAGACTGTCACGTCTGCACATCCAACAAACACAATAAGCAGCATCTGAACAAGGAAATGAGGGCCAAACATCCTATACGGAGCCACAAAGAAGTCTGAGGTCCACATGTTTTGTCTCACAAACATAGTCCGTCATATGCAAAAGCACCATCCACAGTGCAACATGAGACAGTGATGCCACACATGCACGTAAACACCCTTGTCACATTGACCACATTAATTAAAGATGGTCGTGTGTCCAAAATCATTGTTGAGGTTACACTTGTAGCATGTGCATGTGGAAAGCAGGTGGACATACACAATAGGAGTGCTCCATCGTTGGCTGTATGGCGCAAACATGGGTGTATGCTTGATTAGGAAGAAAAAGATGAGGGTATCCTGGGTGGCATGTCACACCCAGGGCCAAAACGTAACAATACTAAAACTGTGTTCGAATGGATCAGCTGCACTATCCATGTCATTTGCTGCTGCACACGGGGGGAACACTGCCAAAAGTAACAATACTATGTGCAATCCAACAGGTGAGGTTAATAGTGTTCCACCAAATATGGCTAGGAATAGTCAAGCGTGACATGTCAACATTCCACTGTCTTTGAAAGTTCATGTGTGTTCTCAACAATGAGCAGGACTCCCTGCAGAAACATCACACAAACAGTGCAGAGAACACCTCTGTAATGGAGAATTAAGTAGCTTAATAGTAATACTGTCCATCGCAGTCATATGTCTCACTCGCAGAGGTAAAACATCCAATGGGGCACTTTCTGGTGTAAAATGTCTATGGTGTTGTTTCTTCAAAAGGTGGGTGATGGTGACACCAGATGCACTGTAATAGATGTGTCCGGTATGTACTCAGCCCTGTGTCATGAGAGGATACGTATGTTCTTGTGAGCCACCTATGAAAAACACCACACAATGCACACCGTTACACCTTTGCAAATGCACAAGAAAGGTATGTGAAACCACACAGTACATTACTCAACAAAACATTGGTCATGACATCATTAATCCGAAACACACACATGGGTAAAACATGGGTATGGTCATGTCCATGCTCGTGTCACACAGGTGTGTCACAGCTACACACGACATGCATCTGTTTATGTGCACATAGAGGAAACATTATATGCATATAAGACAATTATGATTCATCAACAGGTAAACATAGATACAAATCTGCAATTAACAAATGTGCAACTTACCTTGTGTGTGCATCAGGTGTATGTCAGCAATCCCATGAACCACTACACAGCAATAAGAGGTGACAGTGAAGGCAGAGAATCTCAGCAGTCCGTGTACAAACAAAAGGTCAAGCCGCTGCTGATGCATGTCCACATTATGGTCATATCTGAAAATAAATAAAGGTGAACATCAGTGGTGACTCAGAACACAAGACACATTTTGTCGCACACCACACAACACATGTTGATAATACGCATAAGGTAAACAGCACTACGGAACACATACCACAGTCACAACTGCCCCCCAGGTGCACAGTCCCCTCACAGTACATGATAATGTACTATGCCTGAAGAGTGTCTCATCACACAGGCAACCTGTAATCACCCACACACAAAGTATGCATATTTCTGCAGTCCAGCTGCAACACATGGCCTGTATGTGTCCAAGTGGACCTTTAGACATATAAAGGCCCCGTGAACCGGCAATAATACCCTGTTGTTGGCTTATGGTACAATGTTCGGGTAGGGAGCAAGTGCAGGCAAACCAAATACAAACCTTAAATACACACATGCAGATATGCTGTAACTGTCACATATACAGTGTGGCACAGGACATGCTGAACACAAACACATGGGGATATGTGTGACAACAGCAAGGGATGGGTGATGGAGCCTGAAGTGAAACACAAAACAACACACCATCTGCCCAATATGATGGAGCAATGAAGATATGTTTTCCACATGACCCCAGGCACACACAATCTCCCTGTACATCCACCTACCCCAACGCAAAGCATATTGGGTGATGTTCAGTCACATGCCAATCCAACACATCAACAGCATCTGAATAAAACTATGTCCTGTGCATTGGGAAACACAACAGTAACAAACATGTCATGTTCTACAAGAGTATCACACACTGCACCTTCCTGTCCACAACTCTCATACCCCACACCATCACCTAATGTCTGACTGCTCCCTATCACAATGTATAGATCTCTCACATGTGAGAGGCAGCACAGAGTTGTAGGAGGCTATCCTCAGGTGTCCATAATCAATCCTGTCCCCATCGTACCTCTGTGTTGTTGTACAGAAAGATCAACAGACATGTCAGAAACCACCATGTTTGCACCTCATCACAAAGTACAGACGAGTCACACAGATCCACTATATTGGCAACAATGCCCCCTATCTGTGTGTAGGGGTGTGTCTATGTTGAATGCAAAGTCGCTTACAATTCTGGAAACACATATGGAATATGCACGAGTGTCTCATGTATGCAGGGAACAAATACATATCCTGGTGTGTAGATGTCATACCTTGAATCATAGTGACAGCTATTTGCTGATGATCTCCACAGATAGCTGTCAATGTGTGCGTCATGTCATTAAAACACCAATGGCATGTATATTTTTTACGCAAACCATGATGGCTGCATGCCATCACACTGTGTGTCATTGAGAATGTCAACGCATGGATAGCCAATATGTGTACCTCAGAGAAACAACTCTCACATATGTCTGGTTTTCCTTGCCAACATAATCCTCCCCTTCCCTGTCCGACTATCTATGCAATCTATGTAATGTGGACTGTACTATCCTACACTGCTCACATACCCAGCCTGTAGCTGAGGCATGATGGCATATGTTGAGAATTTATCAGCAAGATATGCCATGTACTCCCTGAGAATTCTGCACAACCATAAGCCACCAACACATTCTGTGCTCATCCTGCCCACTGTAACGCACCCCTCGCTGATATGGGGTAGGTTATCCTCTGTATCTGTGTACATATGTAGCACTGTACCTAAGGTCAATTCGCCTACATGTAAATGTGGCAATACTACCTCTCTGGCTGGACAATGCTCAGATCCCCATCCTATAACATGTCCATGTCATGGCTTTCTGGTGCAGTATACATTCCGACACACTGTAGGGTGACATTAACACCCTACACATAGATACCCTAATATCCGCAGAAACTACTACTAAGCATCTGTCCTGTGATATGTATGTCCTGATACGGCCATAATAACAAAGCAACACATAGCCAGCTGACAGGAGTGTAAGAACCAAATGTACACCCCAAAGGTGAAACATATAAATTCAACCCACTGGACTAATGTCCCCAAACGTGGACTGGTCTCACACTGTGAACATCTCACCATATGGCTAACACTGTTATCCACCCATATCATCACAAAACATCATTTGTGCTCAACAACAACAACAGGTGCTAACACAAGGCAGCCACTAACTGTAATTTTAACCTTAAAAATCACACACAGCCGTATGAGCAACCACCCACATCATCTGGCACCAAATGCTGTTGTGTACTGGCCACATTGTTTGTGCCTCACACATGCCTATATGTGAGTTGTGAATTAGCACTAAAATACTAATGTGGTGTCACATACAAATCATATCCTGACATAAACTGTAACTGCTGTAAACATAACACACATAGGATTAAAAAGCTGTGTGGGTAGGTAATACGCACATGAGAAGATCTCTCCAATCAACCTCCGTCTGACTGCTGTGCCATCCTGTGTGTCACCACTGGCACGTACAGGGGGGCACATTGGATCTTGCTCCAGATCCTCATAATCTCTGCAGGGATATTGTGCCTGAGAGCAATGTTGTGCAGGATGCAACAGGCTATGATTATCTCTGCAACAGTCCTTGGCTTATACTGTAAGGCCCCGCCTGACCTATCCAGACACCTGAAGCGACTTTTCAACACGCCAAAGGTACGCTCGATGACTGAGCGGCTGGAGGCATGGGCCTCATTATACCTCCGCTCTGCACGTGTCCGTGGCTGACGTACAGGGGTCAGCAGCCAGGGGCGACACCCATATCCTGCATCACCTTGGAAATAAAAAGAAATGTGCGTGTCAATATTCAACATAAACTGACATATGTTAAGATGTAGTAACCCTACACAAAACAAATCCTGACATCAACATATAACCGAACAATTAATGAGCTGTAAAAAACACATATGCTGTTAGAAAAGGAACACATAGCCTAGAAAGTAAGTACACTCATGGGAAATACCCCAACAGTTCCATCTATACTGTAACATATTGTGTGTGTGTGTGCGCGACATGGGTATTGTAATGCATTGACTGTCCACATTGGCACCCCTGCCAATGAGAGACGATAGTAACGATTCACGTGTCACATGTTCATATTGTATGTCTGAACAGTAACCTAGGTAAAATATGCTGCCATGAGAGGGTGGGAAAAAAACAGAACATGTATGCCATGGAGGCTGGTGATAATGTGAACCATATCACCTAGATGCATCCTGTCCTGTACGGGCAACATATCTAGATCTCATACTCTGTGTCCTTATGCTGTATATTGCTAAACATAAATTGTTTAAATACCAATCCTGTGCACTGTGTCTATCCTGGGAACATCCCACTGAAGGTGGGGTCTGCAAACCTGCACACTGTACTACTCATGTCTTAACCTCATAGAGATACACATCGGTACATTACCGTCATGTGTAGCTGAAAACAATACAACTCTGTATGCACACACATAGCCCACAGCTTCAGGCATCCCCTTTCCAATATGTTAAACTACATGAGGATCACTGGCCAATATGTGGCTAAATCATGATCATCTACAGTAGGCCAAGGTACTAGCACCAAATATACTTCGTTACACCCTGCTGTGAGATAGGCAATATGCGTGACCATACATATCCACCAGAGTGCTGCTAGCTGGAAAGGGCATAAGGATACATCAGATATTCCCAATAAACCCCTCATATTATATACTGGCTCCTGGGTAGCTACTACAGTCCAGAGTGAGTGTGTGAACCCCACACAACACATGAGAAGGGTAACCTGTATGGATGAGCAATTAACACAAGGTTAAATGACATACAAGCATTATTTGGCAATGACCCATCATGATACGTGCATATGAGGGCCAAACCCCCCCCCTCAGAATGTGTGCAGTTGATATTACCACACTATGAGGGATTGTGCAACAGCCTAGCCACATGCACAGGGGTGTTGTCACCTGCACACCATGTGAATGTCTGGATCATATAATGCTAGGAGTCTGATGGTCTATGTTTGTTTGTAGCTGCTGTATGTGTACGTCTATAACCCCTGTAATAATCTAAAGATACAACAGTCCCCAAACAAACATTGCTCATATGTTGATCTAAGTTTATGGTTTTAAACGAGTTTGCTAGCTATGTGAGTAGACATAAAGAAAGTTACAAACACATACATACATTACGACACATGACATACTCACCCAGCAAAATACAGTCCCCATAACGTCCGCCCTCAAATTGTGTGAAGATTGCCGAGTGATGCAGGATATAGGCGTCATGGGTGGACCCTGGACACCTAGGGACCACATTCAGAATATGCAGATTAGCATCACATACAACCTGAACATTCAGGGAATGGTCGTGTTTGCGGTTGCGAAACGCCACCTCCCTGTCTCTAGGCGGGACCAGGGCAACATGTGTGCAATCAATAGCTCCCATCACGTGTGGTATCCCTGCTAATGTCTCAAAGGCCTGGTTCAGGGTCCCCCATTGTTGCCTAGTGTGGGGAATGGCTATGTAATTCCCCACCCGGCTGACCATGGCACGCAGTACGTGGTGGAGACATCGTGAGAAGGATGGGCGGCTCATTGCCACCCACTGCAGCCACAGATGACTGGAAACAGCCAGAGGCAAAAAAATGTAAAGCAGCAAGGAGCTTGACTAAACCTGGTATTGCATGGGACCGATCAGTCAGGGGCTCGAGGTCAGGTCTTAAATCCTCATAAAGCTCCCTAATAGCCCTTGTGCTCAGTCGGTACAGGGAGATGACCTGGTCCTCACGATGCCCTGGAGCTGTGCCCTGGGCCTGTAGAGGCGTGGCTGCCGAGCCTTGCACCTCGGCACGCCGTCTGTGCCGTGAACGCACAGCACATGGCTGGACCACCTCCACAGCTGCAGGTCCTGAGAGTTGCTGCGGGACTACACCCATGCCCTGTGCTGCAGCCCCGTGGACACCATCTCCCCTGTCCGGCAACCGCAGCATCTGCCCACCACTCAGGACACATGCATAAGCATATATTGCTGCCATAAACTCCTCCCGTCCCACTACCAAAACACACTCTAACAACCACACAAACTCTAACAAACACCCACAAAACACACTATACAGTATCCAAAAGTAAAAACAACAACTGACAATACACACACAACACAATATAATAAGCAATACAAACACCAATACAATCGCTAGTAAAACGGCATAGACGTTCGTCTTCTCCACACCAACCACACTCCTCCTGCTCTTCCTCTACAACCCTCAACGTGGGTAATGTTGTGATGGTAATATATGTTAGTCTGGGGGGTGTGGTTTGCGCACACTGCGCATGCGCAGTTGATCGCATGCGATGCCCGTTGGGGGCACGCGTGCGCCACTCTACGCATGGGCGTCGGTCAGTGCGTGCCCACACGTATGTGCGCCGGCGTGAACATGCGCACAAAAACACAGACACCCATGCGGTAGTCGTTGTAGTGCGCATGCGTACTGCGACACATGCGCAGTACAGTGTCTCAGGGCGCATGTGCGTTTGTCCGCGTACGGCCACCCATGCGTTGGCGAGCACGCGCCCAACGCACGAGCGTCACGCCCGCCCAAATGCGCATGTGCAATGGAAGACACATGGCAATACACTATAAATAGGCCTGCACACGTGCATCACGTTGAGGGTTGAGAAAGGAGTCACAGTTAGAGAGAGAGAGGGTGTCATAGATTAAAGTCTGAAACAGAGACAGTGGTGGGACTACTTGCACAGGAAAGAAGCACAGTGAGGGATAACAAATCTATAGGTAGAGAGGCTGTGGTGGGAGTCGTCCAGAGGAAGGAGGGAGAGAGTCAGTCCAGGAGTACGGCAGCGGAGAGAGGCAGTGTAAGATAGTCAGGAGCAGAGTAGATTCCTCACCTTGTGCTAAGATAATATTTCTGTTCCCTTTGTTAATGTGTCCTTTACTGTGTCCTGTACTGTAACATTCTGTAAGTCTGTATTGCATGCTGTGTATTGTTCTGTTTTGTTTAAGTGAGTGCTGTTCTGTTGAAAGGAGCATTTAAAACATACAGAGATGGAGAGAGAGAGGGAGAGAGACGGTGAGGGTGAGGGTGAGGGTGTGGAGGATGTGTCCCAACCTGTGGTGGGTGATACACCGACGCTACAGACTGCACATCCTAGGGAGGGACATGCAGGACCATCTTTTGGGCCACAGCCTGCACAATATGTCCAAACTGGGAAGAGAAAAAAGGGTACCTGTGCCTGGTCCACAGCGAAAAAGAGCTCTACGCTTCAGTGATAGAGAGAACTATATCCTACTCTCGCATGTAATTGAAACTATGACCTCTTATTTGGCAGGCTGAGCAGTCGCACAACAGTGGCCACCCGAATGGCAGTAGGGGAGGAGGTGCGTGCTGCAATTGCAGAGGCAGGGGGCCCCACAAGGGATGTGCTTTGAAAGCCTCAAAAAGAGGTACTCGGATATAAAAAGAGGGTGTGCGCCAGCACATGGTGGCTGAAAGACAACATGCGCATGGCACATGTGGTGGGGGCCCTTTTATCCCATCACTCACACCATTGGAACAAAGAGCTGGCAACACGTTCGGGCCACATCTATCTCCGTGGACTGCCGGAGGCCCTTGACACGGCACATCCTGACGCAGGTATGTATAGTAATTGCCAGGTTCACAATGTCCCTTCAGTACACATCATTCAGCTGCACAGACACTCCCATACCTGTGACCCAATCCACACCATGTTTAAAAAGTGGTGTCACATGGTGTGTGTTATGGCCATGCACAAACTGTGTTGTTGCCATGCCCTGTCACAATATTACATATGTGTCCCGCGAAAACAGCAACCTCCCCCATCTGTTTCCAAAACTACACAACAACAATTCCTATCCAACCTGCACATCTGTGATGTCAAAGCACCATATGATTTTGTGGCACACTAATCAGGTAACGTTGTGTGTGACATACTATGTCGCACAGTGCTACATGGCTTCTCAGTGGGCCACAGGTGCTGTTAGCTAATGTGGTATCCACAGGCACAATGGGTCACAGCCAGGAACGACATATACAAAACCATATGTATCGCAACCTATCAGTATGTCTCAGAGACAATATTTCACAAATGCATCTGTAATCTAAACGATAAACAGGGCCCAAAGTATGTCACCAACAAACACACCCGTTGCTCCCACAGTGGTGGCCTCGTCCCCCACAATGGGTCTCACACATAGTGTGGAAATATTGTTGTTGTGCTAAGTAACCGATAGGGGGAGGGATGTGATGGGGGACACATCTGGTTCCCTCGGCACGGTCCACCACAAACATTCTACAAATGTGAAAATTTGTACGCCACACATGTGGGTATGTGCCAAGCCTGTTTAATGACTACTATACATGTGCCTGACCTTACACGCAAGCAACAGGGGCCGGAATGGCGTTGTGATGACAAAACACTTTCTTATGGGATGGGTGTCTTTGGGTCGTTCGGTCCGCCATGCACACACGAACATAACCCACCCCATGCCTCTCTGTGGTGTCTGTGCCACACATATGATAGATATGAGTATGTTGAAACATATGTGGTTTTCCTTGTTATTGTTCAATATGCAGGTGACTACAGTTAAAATGGGAGAGGAGGAGGAGCGGATGGCGGAGGAGGGGGAGGAGGAGGAGGAGGAGGTGGCGGAAAGAGGGTGACTTTGACATCAACAGTGCAATGAGTGTGTTGGAGGATTGAAAACTGCTGTCTCAGGGGTGCAGCACAAGTGCTGCTTGATGGAGCCCATAGAGAGCCACCTGTTACCCAGTATATCACACTAGGGGCAGGCATCAAGGCGAGAACACGACGGACCCAGGCTGCAAGTATACAAGCGAGCCCTGAACCAATCAGGCGATGGATGGCGGAGTAGTAAGAGTTAAGGTTCCACATGGAGTATCCTGACATCGCGATGCTGAAAGGTGGGGGACATACGACAGTCATAATTCACAACAATAAACACACCAATAGTCACTAGTTGGTGTTGTGTGGTGAATGTTGCAACATAACCACCACATATATCACATGTATGGCTCAGTTGGTGGGATATTGGTTTCTTGAAAGAATGGCTGTGGGGGTTATAATAGATGGTGTTACTATGACGCAAAAACAGAATCATCCGCACGTGTCAGTTGACACCCACAGATGCAGGCCTAAAAGGAATGTTGTATACCAGGGCCACCATGTTGTTGTCATGAGAGAGACTCAAACACTTGCACCTTGCACCCGTCGACCTCATTGGCAGACACCCAAGATGTCTGGGGTAACACCCAGCATGACATCTAAATAATAGTTGAAGAAACAAAACATACCATATATATAGCAATGCAACACTTCATACTCTGTGATGTAATACAGCACAAAGAACGCATTCCCCACAGTCTGCCACTGCAGGATGTCAAATTACATTAGCATATGGAGGAGGAGGTGCGAAAATATGTTCCAGGTCAACCATAGATAGGATCTACAGAGGGGGGGTCTCTAAAACGTTACAGTATGAACCTGCATGGCTTGTTTCGGAAGAGAACATTCCTAAATTTACTTCTGTACAGAAAAGACATAACATAGGAATGTAATCCAGATCAGAAAGGCAGGGGCGAAAAAGCACCACGTACCCTTACCTGTAAGGCCA